>JANHFL010010155.1:197579-212129 GCA_032468155.1 Oxyrhabdium leporinum | reverse complement strand
AAGAAGAAGAAGAAGAAGAAGAAGAAGAAGAAGAAGAAGAAGAAGAAGAAGAAGAAGAAGAAGAAGAAGATGATGATCTTAACATTGAAAGGGGAAATTCAGAAGCTTTTCTTCTACCAGAATGCACATATTGTAAACTCAACTCGGTTAAATTAAGCAACTCCCAGAAATCTTTTCAATTGATGACTTATGTGTTGCTCCTTTCCTACAGTGCCCTTAAGCTCTTCAACTCCAGATTTCATTTTGCTCTGATTCTTCTAACTGTATGAGTATGTTTGTCAGAGCACATATCTGTGTCTGTATAGGTACATACCTCAACACATACAGTTCTTGCTTAAATGTCCAAGCTGATGGTTAGCAATATATTTGCACAGACAATTTCTGTGCATTGTGTTTTCAGAGGAGGAGAAATACTAATCATGAGAATTATCAATGGTTTAAGTAAGTGGCATGAGTGAAACTATCTGAATCTTATTCATGATGATATTATCTAAGGCTTGCTCTGAATACGAAATATCCTTCCTGGAAAGTGGATTGATCACATCTATAACTGTACATTAATTTCCTAGGAGAACTAGATTTAAAAGCATTATTTGGGCCAAGAAATATCATGCATTCCTCTTGTGCTGGGTTTTCCAGGGACTGTCTTTAGTTTTGCTCCCAAATAATTTGCCGGGTATGTCAGAAATAATCATTTCAATCAAACTCTTTCTGAATTACAGATCTGTGTGATTATCCTCCATTCAAAAGCTCCATTCAGAATGCTTTCTTTCCTTATTATTCTTTTTTTTTCCTCCCTACAGCTCCTAGATTGTTTTGTGATTCCAGTTGTGATCTTACTTTCTTGGTTCTTCCTCCTGGTGCGATACAAAGCAGTGCACTTCATCGGGATTGTGGTGTGCATTCTGGGCATGGGCTGCATGGCAGGAACAGATGTTCTTGTTGGAAGACAGCAAGGAGCAGGTATGTTTTTGCAGATTAGAAGGAAATGTTGTGGTTTTTGTTGTTGTTTCTAAGTTCCCTGGAAATGTCTGTGTGAGAAGCAGCTTCAGAAAATAATGGATTTCCTAATGATGTCAGAAGCAGCCCTCAGGATCTCGCTGAATCATTTTTACCAGTATCTCTCACTACTGTGGATGCTGGCTAAGACTGCTGTGGGAATCTTGTGATACCTGGAGTTCCAAACAGCCTGTGGAGGGCCATATAATCTTTGCCCCATTTTTTTGTGAGCTACAGTTCACTTTATAATATGTATGGAACGATCTCCTGAGGCAGCATGGCTCTATGATATAACGTCTGTGTGTATGGATTGAATACCTTTGTCTGCAGAGAGGAGGACTCAGTCATGGCAACTAGAACTCTTTGGTATAAAACTCACAATGAGTGTTTCTGAATGAATGAAGCAGAACTATTAGCAAATTGTGATATATATATTTTTTACAATCTTTTTTGCTTCTAGGAGAAAATAAACTCATAGGTGATCTTCTAGTACTAGGTGGGGCCACTCTCTATGGCATCTCCAATGTCTGTGAGGAGTACATCGTACGAAATCTGAGTAGAGTGGAGTTCCTAGGGATGATTGGACTCTTTGGTTCCTTCTTCAGTGGAATTCAGCTGTAAGTAAAGAGAAGCATCTACTCCATCCTGCCATGTCAAACAGAGAAAAATCCACAACCATCTTCTCTCACGTTCCATTTGTTCCTGTGTGTTTTCCTATAGATTGCTCAACATGAATGGTCAGATCATCTGGTCCTCTCACTCTATCTTGCTTTCTTATTCTACTATTCAAAAATAAAAATATCTGTTTGCTAATAGAAAGGTTTTTCTTTTAACTTTGTATCAGTCAAGGAATTACTGGATGGGTCACATAAAAAAAAGATGACCGAATTAGTTTTCTTTCATTTTTATTCTCCTAAAACGTTCACAGCAGCAAACATGACCAGTAGAGATTTAAACCTAATGCTTTTCTGTCATAATTCAGCATCTAATCACTATATTACATTAGCTCTCAATAGGTGCAATGACATTCAGGTGGTTTTGTGTTTTTTTTAAAAAAAGGAAAAAAGCAAATTTTTGAGGAAAAGGACAGGCTAGACTCTTGGATCTGTTACATACTATACATATGCAAAAAAACAGCCGCAGAATGCATTGACTCTCTTAATGTCTGTAGCACTTGCTTAACAACTGTATTTACTTAACCTCTACTGCAAAAATGTTTGTAAGATTAAGTTAGTCACATGGGGTCCCTCAACTACTGAACCTCATAACTTACAATACAAAATCTGGCCTCTATTATGGTTGTAAATTGAGGACTACCTGTAATTTTCTCCATTTTCAAGAGGTTAAATCAAATTGAATCTGATCTGGACATTGTGCTGTGACATTTCTAGATATCATAACAGATTATGGACATGCATTCTCTTCGTCTTTCCCTGCCTAATCAATATAAGAGAAATTAACTTTTTCAGTAATACTGAAGATTTCAGTCCTTTTATTTTAATATCATTTAATAACTTTTTGGGTACTTTCATTCCAACATCAAGACAAAATTATGCTCTATTTGTCACAGTAACAACATTAATATAATGCTTCATTTTATGAGGCATGTATCCGTTTCTTTCCATTCTCCCCACAGCTCTAGGAAAACCATATTAATGCCATCAGAAAAACTGATAGAAGTTAATATAGAAACAGACACTTAATTTGGGCATTCATGTAATGTTGCATAGGCTTTATTGCTAGTATTCTTATAATTGCTAATACACTATTATAACTAGACATTGTTTTGATGTAGTGTCTGGAATTTTTCTGTGAGGAAAAAGGTTCCTTCTACATTATTGTCCTCATTCACAGAAGAGGCTACTCCTGCCCTTACATAGCTCTGAACTGTGTGTTAGTAACTCTCATTAGTCTGCTAATTACATTTCAAATACAGAGAGAAAGTGAGAGCTGTTTGTATAAATCTGGTAGTAACTATCATGAGCATGAGATTATTATTATTTTAACAATATACATATTTCCTTCACTTTATGGAAATAATTGGAAATATTTAGAATTTCCCTTATCAAAACATTTCTTTATTTTTCCTCCCAGTGCCATAATGGAACACAAAGAATTGTTAAAAGTTCCCTGGGACTGGCAAATAGGTAAGACTAGAAGTTGCTTTACTATTACTTATTGTTCAAAAAATAAATTGTTTGCGATTATAGCATTGCTTAAATTACTGTGATGGTAACATCTTGATTTAGCTCCATACAGGCCTGAGAACAACATATAGGAAACTTACCTTTTTTTGCAGCCTATAATGAATTGAGCTTAAGTTGAAAAAGTTGGTAAATGCTAACTGGGTTCATCAAACATGCTGACATTGGGTTTTCAAATCATAATTTATAGTTTAGTGACATGTGGCAACTACATCACTGAGTTTTTTGCTTTGAGCTGGTCAAAGGGCAACTAGTTACATTTGTATTCCCATCACTATACAATACTGAAATATTTTTGGATCTGCAAATTACTGTGGTAGGTATTAATGGCTTTGTGTGGTACATAAGCTAGCCATGGTTGATTATAAACCATAGTTTATAATTAAGTTTAATTGCTTTGCTTAATGAATAATGATTAAGTAGTCCACTCCCATTCATTTGCTCTGTTTGTGATGATGGGCAAATTAAAAGCAAAGCAAACAGAAATTGAGAGAATATGGGATTTTTCACATTCCTTTGTGGGATGGACAAGGGAAACTTTCATTTACTTTCTAAGAATTGGTTAGATGTAGTCTGATGGCCAGTTCTTTTCTTTTCTCTTTCTTGATTAAAAAAAAAAGTCAGGTGGGTGTGTTTTTAACTTAAAGCAAAAAAAAAAAGCACAACAACCTTAAAATGAAGAGGAGACAGAACAACTCCCTACTTGGTTACCTCCTACAAAATGAAAGGACCTCCTTTTCTCTCCTTCGCTAACCTCTTGAGGTTCTTAATTTTTTTACAGCTTGTACAAGAATTGGAAAAATGTGTAGGAGGAGGCTGTGGGGGGGGGGGGTTGTCTATGACAATTTGCCACAGCCAACTCACCGCAGGACTACTCATTGCAGGACAAAAATTACATTAATATCAAAGAAATAGTGAAATAGAATCATTGAAGAAAGGATGCAAAAGGAGGGGCAGAATGAAATGTGAATGCAAAAATTAAAATATTTTTAATGTATTTCAAATGATTAAATAGAATTGTTAAATTGTCCTGCAGTGAGGTATCCCATGACAAGTTGGCCATGGCGAGTTGTCCTGTGGCGAGTTGTCCACAGTGAGTTGGCCTCAAGTTGGCTGTGGCAAGTTGTCCCATTCTACTACTAAGGGGTACAATCTTTCTACCAAATATTTTTTTTTCAGGCGAAGAAACTATTATCTGTATACCTCATTGCTGTGTTAAGCAAATGGTTTTGTCTAGAAGGCTCATTACTTAAGTACTACAATAAAGATGGCATTTGATACCATCTGCATTAAGAAGGCTAATGTAAAAAGGCACGTTGAGCCCAACTGCACTTATAACGAGGAGTAAGGGAGGTAATATGCTTAATGGGCCTCAACAGCTCCTGGTTAGCTTCCTTTCAAAATGAATATCAACAGCAGCAGACTGAAGAGCTCCTTAAGCTGACTGGTTTCAGAGGCAATAGCTGAGGATTGCAGTTATAAATGACACACTCGACCATTGCTCCCATTGGGTCTTCCCTCATCATTTTCTCTAATTATCCCCAAACCTTAATGAAGCTGTGCACATCTGCTATTACCCTCAGTTGCAAAGATCTTCTTGCTTTTTTTCAATATGGCTCCTAAATTGAACACGGATCAATGTAAAGCATGACTGGTCTTTTTTATCACGCAATTGAGATTTTTACAAGGCTTCTGGGACTCGTTTCCCTTTTAGGAAGAAATGAGAGAAATATGTTTGGTGGTGTGAACTAACTAATCACCAGCAGCAGTGAGGCAAAAACCTTCCAGTTTCACCAGTCTGTAAACAGATAGCTTCTGAAGCATATTTTTGCTATCGTTCAGTTAGCAAAAGCAGATGTTTTGTTAGAGCAGAGAGCACTTGATTTTGGATTCCATTTGCACATTACACTAAATCAGTGAGATGCAACTTTTTCAGGGCTAGAGTGGACAGAGCTAGGATAATAATTAAAGTCAAGTTTATTTTGCTTACATGTATCACAAGGGTATCCATGACTAGCTGGGAGAATTCTGGGAGTTGAAGTACACAAGTCTTAAAGTTGCCACGATTGGACATCTCTGATAGCTTGGATATGGTATCATTCCAATGAAATACAATTAATATCATTAATATTAATGAACTGCAGTGGTGCAGTGGTTAGAACACAGTACTGCAGATTACTTCTGCTGACTGATGGCTGCCTGCAATTTGGCAGTTCGAATCTCACCAGGCTCAAGATTGATTCAGCCTTCCATCCTTTCGAGGTCGGTAAAATGAGAACCCAAATTGTTGGGGACAATATGCTGATTCTGTTAAACTGCTTAGAGAGGTCTGTAAAGCACTGTGAAGCAGTATATAAGTCTAAGTGCTATTGCTATTATTCTTTTCCATTTCTATTACATTAAACATGATAATTTGGTAACAGTTTTGGCAGGCTTTGCAGGGACCATGCTCAAGGTTTCTTTGGGGCTACCTACCTATGTACAACTTTGAGACATAGTTTAGCATAATCTGCAGAAGCATGTTTGAGCAAGGTCCTTTTCCTTTCTCTGATTTTCCTGCCCAGCTGAGAAGAATATTTTGAAAACGTGTGTTTCTACTTTCAGTTACTCCCAGTTCATCATGTTATATCTGTGATGCAGAATTATTACTATTAACCGGGCTTAAGTTCAGTATGCCAGAGTTTCTGGTGTGCTTGCTGAAAACTTACATAACGTTACTTGCAGGTGATAGGCTAGTCCCCTCCTTGCTAATTTTCAAAATGTTACAAAAGAAACTGTCAAGTGCCCAGGAAATCAAGAGATTCCAACAGTTCAAATGAGTATAAAGATTTATGGCAAGCGTAAGCTCTCTACAAGAATCTGGCCAACTGACTGTTAAGGGAAATGAGTGGAAGATAAGAGAGGCATTCAAGGTGGCTTGAACTTACATCTCTTGGGGGCATGCAGGGACTCGTGACTTATGATGCATTTAACCTCTCCCTCGAACTCAGCCTGGTCATCTACATAAATTAATATTTTTGAGAGTTTTATTTTTTTTAACTAAAAAATGTGCCTTCTTTTGTTCCTTTTCATTTACTTCCTGGTATTTTATTCTGATTATATTATGTCTTTTGGTTACATCATATCTTTTGACTGGGCAGTTAATGATTATTTTTTCATTAGTGTTTTTAATCATGAAGCTACCAAAGAAATATTAGATTGCAGTGGGATAGAAATACAGTAAAAAAAAGGAAGCAGAAAAATATTAGGAGCTTGAAGTATAGAAATCCAGGGAAGTCATGATGACAACAAACAATATTATATGATGATGACGGCAAATGATATTATATTATATTATGACATTGTTATGCAAATGACATGAATGACATGACACACATGGAGTCATTCCCCCTGTTTTGTCTTCCTTGCAGATACCCATAAGCCAAGACTTGCTTTGTGTGTTTTTTTAATGTGTGCATTACACTCAGTCATGGCTTGGCATAATGTCTGAGCCTAGATTATGACAATCAAAACAAAGTAATTATGATTTTTTTTGTATGCTACAGATCGGGCAACAGAACATTTCTAGCCTGTAAGGGCTCTGCAGACCTTTGCCAAGACTCTCGACTCAGAATGCCACAAAAAAATAACCTTCTCTGTTCAGCTTTGCTAGCATCTTATCTATTTCCATCACAAAAGATACACCCTCATCTTTGCAAAAGCTTAAATAAAATGGAAATGTTGTGAGAAGGAAACGTTTAACTGTTCTCTCCCAAGAACCTCCCCACCCCATTCCCCAATGTACATTAAGTGCCGAATATGTACTGTGTACTAGAAGATGGATGGCTGCATTTTAATAGTATCCATCAGTTCCACCAGTAGCTCGATCTTTAAAGAAATGTAGCTCTTGAGGGGGGAAAAAAGTCCCTAACCCTGCTGTAAATAGACTTTCATATGTTCATTGAAAGTAATTACATTGCCTTAGTAAATTTATGGTATGTTTGTTCTGGAGAAAGTCTTCAGGAAAAAGTGATACGAGACTGAGACACAGGGAAAGAAACAGTATCATTTGGAATTTACCTACTTATATAGATAGAACCAGTTCAGTTTAGTAGTCAAGGCCCCAGGCTATAAACCAGGAGACTAGGAGTTCTAGTCTTGCCTTAGGCACCAAAGCCAGCTGGGTGTGCCAGTCACTATCTCTCGGCCCAACCCATCTCACAGGATTGAGGGGAAAATAGGAGTAGAAAGGAGGATTAGTTTTCCATCTGGAGTTATTTATTAAAACAATAAAGGCAAGATAGAAATAAATAAAGGGGAGATGTTGTCTTTCGTTGATCTCTTTTTTGTTGTTAATTCCTGTGGATAACTTCGCTTTTGAATGTCTGTTATTGGTACTAAATTTGGGGATATTGTTATTTTTTGTGAATGAAGTACATATGATCACTTTGCTATGATTATCATTCTTGTAGTAACATTGTACAAATACAGAATATCAAAGTCAGGGAGGGTGAAGGCAGAGTGTTAGAACTGTACATAGTGACTGTGAGAACTGGAAGATTATAAGTTATCAAACAAGAGCCACGAATGACATTCTTGTAACGTTTCAAGTCAGCCATACTTTAGGTAACCAAATACACAGGAGCCTTGTGAGAAAAGTCAGGATGGGAATATGTGCCATGATGTTGAAATCTCATGCCAGGCCACTCTCTCACTTTTTTTTTATTCCATTCCCTGCAAGTATATACCCAAAGGTAAGATTTATTTTTTTCTGGATTATGTCTCGGATGACTCTGCTACCTCTGATCACAAATAGATTACAGGCATCTTCCCTCTCTCCTGGCACACCTTGGGCAGTTTGAAATCTTCCAAAGTTTGTTTCTCTCAGCAGAAAAGTTGCCTTCAGAAAAGGTTGGGCAAGACGGTACTGATTGCTTATCATTTATCTTCCTTCCTTCCTATAGGATTACTGTATGTTGGCTTTAGTGCCTGCATGTTTGGCCTCTATAGCTTCATGCCTGTGGTGATTAAGAAGACGAGCGCTACAGCGGTGAACCTTTCCCTGCTTACAGCAGATTTATACAGCCTTTTTTGTGGATTCTTCCTCTTCTACTACAAGGTAAGTGGACCAATCTGGTTACAGGTAGTCCTCGACTTACGGCCAAAATTGGGACCACAATTTCTGTTGCTAGGTGAGGCAGTTGTTAAGTGAATTATGCCCAATTTTGCAGTCTTCTTTTGCCACAGATGTTAAGTGAATCATTGCAGGTGTTAAGTGACTCACATGGTTGTTAGTTGAATCTGGCTTCCCCCATTTACTTCTTTCATTGAAAGACAGGTGGGAAGCTGACCAAGGGTGATCACATGACCCCAGGACACTGCAACCATTGTAAATACATGCTGGTTGCCAAGCACTGGAATTTTGATCACATAACCACGGGGATATTGAGGCGGTTTTAAATGAAAGGTTCTGTCACAAGTTACTTTAGTGTTGTTGTAACAGCAAATGGTCACTAAATGAAGGGTTGTAAGTTGAGGATTACCTGTATATGAGTAATTGAGCACTGTCTTGATGACATTGCACTAATGGTGATGGCATCTAAAAGCTTTGGTGGTGCAGGGGTTAGAGTGCATTATTGTAGGCTAATTCTGCCAACTGCCTGGGGTTCGATTCTCACTGGGTAAGGTTGACTCAGCCTTACATCCTTCTGTGGTCGGTAAAATGAGGACCCACATTGTTGGGGGGCAATAGGCTGACTCTGTCAACCACTTAGAGAGAGCTGTAGAGCACTATGAAGCAGTGTGTAAGTGCTACTGCTATCTTCAAAGTTCATACTATTTTGAGTCCAACTTGTTTGTTTTGAATGGTTCTGATGCAAACACTGTACAGCATTCCTTCTCTGATTGTTGAATATACCAGAAAAGAAACTTCTCTGATTTGTGTATCAGTCATCAGTCATTATTGGAAGGAAGACTCCACCCAGGGGGTTAAACAAGGTTCCATCAGGATGGTTGTTTGTGGCAATTGAAGAGTGGTTGGATTGTGGCTTATCTTGATATATAAACTCTTCTAGCATGAGAACAAGCAAAGAGTCTGGAAATATGGGGAATTAACTTGATTCTGATTAATACAAGATCAAATATATAATCTCTAAATATTTATTAAATGTTCATGCCACCATCTCACAGTTACAGCGAGATGGTTGGCTTACAATATAATGAAAAGGTAAAACGGATAATGCAAAGCAATTAAAATTAATAGGATTAAGCAGGAAGCTTAAAACCAAGAGGATGCACTGATCAACATAAGCCATAACTTTTTGAAATTCAATGTTTAAATATCCTATTTGTTCAGATTAAATCTTATGTGTTGCTAAGGACAAGAAGCCATTATTAAGCAACATCTGCTGCATAAGGGCATTCTGAGATTTCCCCAGCTGGACAAAACAGAGTTCCAGTTTTCAATTGAATAACCAGGATGTTACGGGTTGCAAGTAACTTAATGTCATATTTTTGAACTTGTAACTAGCAGATGCCTTCAGTTTCCTGTGGTGTTGTAATCCCTGGCTTTGTTCTTGTACCAGGAGTGAAAGTATTCCTGATCACTGTAGGCATAAAGCATTAATATTAAATTGCTCGTGTTAATTATCATGCTGAGGATGATTTTACTCTGCATGTTTTTCACTTGCTTTGGTTTCAGCTCAGCTGCTCTCCTCTTCAGCTACATCATCCCTTTTATTTTGTAATCTCTCTTCATGGGGGAGCAGAAGGCTTTACGATTAATAAGAACCACCCCAGCTCTTTAATATCTCTTCCAAAATTCACTGTCGTAATACTTTCAAGGAGCTGCTGGACTTCGCTGTCTCTTTCCTCTGACCTATAGCAATATATATATATATATATATATAAATCAAACAAAATGCAAGGAACTATCTTTATTTTGCTTTGGAAAGTAATTGGAAAAGCATTTTAGGCGTTCAAAGGGGTTGAATCATCTTAACTTGCCATTAGAGCTGAACTTTTCAAGATTTATAATCTGCCCTGCATTCATTAGTGCCCTAGGCTATGTTGTTGCAAAGAAGATGAATGCAAAAGAAGTGAGAAATATGGCGTTATGACTCATGAATAATTGAGTAAATTATTTATAATGAGGGAAAATGCATTCATATTTTTATTAAATTATAATGACTTAGGAGTTATGCTTTAAGAAAGTAAATTCCATCTAAAAAAACCTCAGCGTTAATTTGGTTTATAAAATTACATCTAACAGTAATTCTTTGTAATGAGTAATTAATCTTGCTAGACACCTAAAGTGGCCAAACATACTCTATTATCAATCTTTTCTCACATAGCAAACCCACAACATATAATGTCCTCTAGCAAATTATTGCTGGTTTTTGTTCGCCCTACCATCAGAAATTCTCTTACCAAAGCAGGATTTATATTTCATCAGAAATCGTTAAGTATTAGAAGTCCTAAAAAGTCATTCTGTATCATTCTTCAGGGAAAACTGGGAAAAAAATGGCAACCTATATAGTTCAGAACCCTTTCCTCTGTCCTTCAGAACTGAAAGAAGTAGGAGATGTTGTATTTAAGTTACACCTTCCCTGTTTTTCAGGACCATATAGAACAGGGGTGTGGAACTACCAGTATGACCCTTTTACGATCTGTGAACTTCAACTCCCACAATTCCTGAACCAGAATTCCTGAGCTGGAATTCTGGGAGTTGAAGTTCACAGATTGTAAAAGGACCATAGTTCCACACCACTGATATAGAAGATACAACTATAATGAACTTCCTTGTAGTGATCCACTCCCAAATCTTGAAGACCACTAGACGGCAACAAAGTAATAGGGAGCACACTCACTCTTTGCCTTCTTTTGTCATTGTCCAGATTGTTGCAGCCCAGATCTGGTAGACATACTTCCTTCCATTTCTCCTAGGGCCTTACACTTCTCATTCCGCACCTACTATTGCAATTTGGTTTCATGATGTATACCTTTCATATTCAATTCAAATGGTCTCTAGTATTATTACACAGAACCTTCAGCTCAGGCAAAAGTCAGTTATTTTAATTGCATGCCTTCCAGTTTGGTCATTCTTTCCTTCTTTCAATGAGGTGAGAAGAAGGAATTGCAATACAGATGACTACAAAGGCAGGTAGAATGCCTGGCGAGATCCTGTCTGGTAGCCGGACCATAATGCTGGTGGTGCCAATGTAGATTGAAACTTGAAGGATTCCAGCATTAAAAATCTGCAAAGCCCAGACTGGATTGTAGCTATAAGAGATGAGATCCAGGGATAGAAGTAGGCAGCCAATGATACACAGATCCAAGAAGGTGGAGGAAGGCATTGTAGAAAGGAAGGATAGTTTAGGTCAGGCTAGAGTTCCGCAAGCTGGGCCATGTCATAAAGCAGGGCTGTCAAACTCGTGGCCTGTGGGCCGGATGCATGGGCACACCTGGTTTAGCAAAGGAGAAAAAATTGTGATACATCATGTGATGACGCGTGTTTGATACCCCTGTCATAAAGGTTCAACATTGGAGGGTTGCTTCCAAAGATGAGCGAGGCTCTAGCAGTTGTTCCTAAGTAGTCCCAGCTGCAAGCACAGCTCAGTCAGGCACCTTCCCTTGCTTTCTGTGTAATGAAGCAGCTCATCTTTGCTCTGTCCTTCAAAATTGTTGGTACATCCTGGGCCTCAGTGCTGTGCCAGAATCTAAAAGTGCTTATTCCTACTAATGATCTCCCTTGTTTATTTGTTTGCTTGATTGATTCCCTGCTAGTTCTTCAGATGGTAGGTTCATGGTAGGCTTTGACTCAAAGAATCAGCATAGTCTGTAACAGTAGGAATTGCAAGATACTATTCAAAGCAGTAGAGAAATTTCTTCATGTACTGGATGTAATTTTGTGTTCATTCTCATGAAGCCAGTGCTATTAGGAGTTGTAATGTATTACATATGAGAAGAATGTCACAAGCAGATAAAAAGAACCAGTTATAATATACAGTAAAACATCTGAAGTAGGTTGGGTTTATTGCCAAAATTACTTGGAAGTCATCCATGAGAGGATCAGGATCACGATACATTAACTTATTTTCTAGGTCTTTCTGTCCTGACAACTTCAAAATATTTTCAAGGTAACATTTACCCCATAGATTTGAGTCATATCCACCACACTGTCAATTGTATCCATCAAGCAAAGCTGCATATAAACATGTTTAAATACAAATGCAAACAACTTTGGAATGCTTTTAATCAACTCAAAGACTCAATCAAACTTCCAAGGATCCAATTAAGTACTGAAGAAAATAATTTTCAAGACAAGGAAATTTGATGTATTTTTCAGCAGAGTCCTTTTAAATTTCTTTTCTTTTGCTTTGCGAATTGGCAGCTAAAGCTATTATATAACATCATTTTAAAGACAATGTAATAATTTAAAAACCTTCAAATGTTGATGGGTAAAATATCAATGTATTTCAATTTGCTATTCATAAATCATGAACCTGCCAAATGTAAAATAATTTATAATTGCCATACTTAGTCAAAGCTGCAGTGCACTGCATAAATAGGCTGCAATGGAATGCAAGAAAGTAACGAAGTATTCAGCTCAAGCATTTCACTTTTCATTTCTAATTGTTAATGCTTGAGAAATTTCAAAAATATTAATTTTCTAGAAAAATGACAAGGAAGGTGAGTATTGCTTAGCTTTTCTCTTAAAACGCCTATCTACTCTCCTAATGGACTGAAGCTGTGTATGCTTGAATTCCAAATCCATTCACTTAAAAGTAATCATTCGTTAATTAATAATCTGATCATTGCGAGTCATATTACTAACTACAGCACTATGGTTAATCTGACCTGAAAGTTATTTTTGCAAAAGGAGATGTCATTCACTCAGTTCTTCTGGTGATTTTGATGAACATCTTCAGGTACACAAGAAAAAACTGAATAACTTTAGAGCAAGAGTGGAACCTACACTTTGGGGCCATCACTATGTTTTTTTGATCCTTTGAACCATCCAAAATTATTCTGCTAGGTAATGGCACAATTTGTCACATTTTCTCGAAGTAAAGGCTAATAGAAGTTGATTAAGTTTAGCTTAGTCGATTAAGTTTAGCTTAGTTTAGCTTAGTTTACCTTAAATTCAGCTTTAATCTTACATTTTGGTCCTCCCTGTGTCTGGAGTCCACAAAAATAATTCTGCAGCCCTCTGTGTATATTTTCACACATAGATTCAAATTTATATTTTTGTTTTTATTTAAATTATTATATGAATTTTATGTGGGTAAGCAAGGATTTAATTGTTGGCTCTACTGCCTCCAAGGGTTTTTTTTCACCGAATAAATTATATTGCTCTTCTCTTCATAAGAAAAGATACTGTAAGCATGAATTTACAATGTCAGTGGATTCTGCTTTTTGACACTAAAACATTGTATATTACATCTTAGAGATTTATCGTTGTCTGGAACACAGACTTTACTTTTGAAAATCAATAGATAATTTTATGAAACAGCTGCTGTTGCAATTTTTTTGTCTGATGCGGAAAAACACGAGAAAAAATGCGACAGAGAATGATTTTTTTAAAAAAATTCAAGCACTTTTGGGGGGTTTTATTTTCAAAGCCTTTGTTCAATATTTAGGTACATTTAGATTAATTCTTTAATTGGATTTTGTGCAAACAGATCATTGAAGAGAACACCAAGAAATGCAAGGCAAAGGAAACATAGGAGTTGATGTTATATAATGTTTATGCACGCATAAAATGGAGAGCAGGTAGATACATGAATGCCTGTTAAAATAAATCTTCCAGGTTTTTGATTTTTGGCTTCAATCTTACATAAACTTTAGTTCGTCCCTTTAGTCAAATTTATGTATTTGTGGCTTTGTGTGGCAGATCTAAACCAAATTGCACCTAGCAGGGCTTTGTATTATCTTACTTCTCCATGATAGACCTCAACACATACATTCCTTAATCATAAAAAGCATCTCAGAATGCTTCATTTTCATCAGTCCCCTTATCTTCTTGTACTCTCCTCTTGATTGAAAGACCCCTTCTGAAGTTAGACTCTCCTCAGTACAGTGGAAAGATGTGATCCAGTGAGGAGGAGTTGTTGATAGAGAAGACTGGTGAATTTTGAGCATCCTGCTGCCAAGAATTCCAGATAACATTCTCGAAGAAAAGGATTCCAAACCAGTTTATAAGACCGCCAAGAAAACTAGTTGAATGCAGTCATTCTTCTTCTTTTTACTTACACAAGCAGAAGCCTTTCAACTAAGGTAGAACCATCTTGGATAAATCCCTGTATCCTTTCCACTTTAATTTTTAGCTCGCTTTTTATTTATTTATTTATTTATTTTTTACATTTAT
>JANHFL010010155.1:173255-190287 GCA_032468155.1 Oxyrhabdium leporinum | reverse complement strand
AGAGCTGATGTGATTTCAAGAAGTCTGAAACATTTTTTCCTAATAATATTTGAAGCATTCCCAGTTTTATACAAATATTATTTTACCTACCTCAGGAGAAAAAGAACAAAGAGATGAGACTACAGAGGTACTGAATATTTCCTTAGTGAGCTGAATTTGCCAAGGAACCTCTTTCTTATGTTCTTAGTACCGAAAGCTTGCAGTATACAGTACAGTCAAAGTAAGCTACTTCATTTTTATGTGTGAAAATTACATTCACAAAGTCCATTCTTTTAAAAACTTATCTTCATAACTTATCTTCATAATAATCCTAATTCCTGTGAGAACTGCATGTTATGGCACCATCAAGCATTGTTCCATTTTAGAATTCCAATATGTCTATCTTCAGTAGTATAGATCTAGGGATTTGCACAACTTGAAAATATGTTTTCTTTCAAACTCAAAACAAATCATTGTGTTCAGGTAGTTCTGCTGGACCATTTTGAATTAACATTGAAGAAGAAGAAAAAAATCAGAAACATATGGTTCTTCTGACTTTCAGCCCAGACAAAATTAAAAGAAACCCCATAGTGATTTTTTTTACAGTGCAAAGAGAATCACAGAGATATACATTGAGTTCTTCCATCATCCTCTGAGTGGCCAATGGGCCAGAACACAGCACTCTCTTTCTCCTTCCTATCTCTCTTCAGCCCACAGCTAATATCCTGCTCTCATCCCAATATTCTCAGTGCTTTCTCTTTTCCTTCCCCCCCTCCAGCTACCTCTAATGTTTGCATACACTGCTTCCAGAGAAATCCCTCAGCCTTGACTTTTTTCTATTCTTAAATTCTCCAATCAATTCTGCCCAGGGGAACTATGTTGAGTCCATACCCAGAATAAAACTCTCCCATTTCTTTCCTCTACCTTGACCAAAACATTTACAATACATGCTATGGCCCCAGCATAAACCACATGAACTAAGCTGCTTCATGTGCAGAATAATATGCATAGGGAGCATTTTATACACTCTTTACAATCGAATTCCTTCAGTTAGCAATCCTGCACACTCTAGCATCAACTCCCCTTTGCTACAGATAATGGGAACTGTTCAACGCATCTAGAGGTAACTTTGCTCACACTGATTCACCCATTTTATCGTTCATGCAGCCTCCATTGGTTTTCTGTGCAAAGAAGAATCCAACTGTGAACTATCTTGACAGCTTTTCTCAACCAGTTGCTCTCCAAACATAAAACTAGAAATCCCACAATCTGACCCTTTTAGTTGGAAATCCTGGGAGTTACAGTCCAGTATATCTGGGGGATGCCAGATTGGGTCATTCTGAGGTAACTGGGTGGAAGCAATAGCCCTTTGCTTAACCAACGCTACCAAGTGGCCTTTTTTTCCTGTTTCATTTTGCATGCAAATCAAATTATTAAGACTACTTTGTAAATTATTCTATGACAAAGATTCTGTACTACTTTTTGCAACAGTCTTTTGCACGTTGGGTGACATATACCGCTGTGCAGAGGAGAGGGGTAGAATTAGAAATCTCAACTATCAAATAGTTGTGCAAAATTGCCACTTCTTTTAGAATCAGAATGTTACTGCCAGGTGTTCATTTGTATACTTTATGTATTTAGAGCACATGTTATTCCTGAGGGGGTTCATGAGTTCCAGGCACTGCTTAAATATCACCGATATAATAACTTCGTTGTAGCTTAAATATTGGCTTGACTCATTATATCAAGGCTCTCTTGATAAATGTAGGCTTTAATTCTGAATATGCTTGGCTGTATCTAAAGAACAGGGTTTAAGTGTGTTCAGGAGCCTTAACTGTTTTCTCAGGTTTTAAAAATCAGAAGTCAGCTGATGAGCATTGTCATCTCCCAGTCCTTTTTGCTACCTTTTATACCAATTAAATACCTTTCTCTGAGTCTGTGGTCCCATGCTTGATCTTAATGACTTTTTGAAGAACGTATGTCTTTATTTTCTTGCTTAAGCATTTGTCTTTCATAACTTTTGAGGACTTTTATTTATAGTATTTATTTTGTAAGCCAAATGTTGTCGTAGGTTCTCTTTTAAAAAATAGCTCATTCTTATGACACTAATTTGTAGATTACTTTCCGTAGAAGCAACCTGGATGAGAGGCATCACTCAGTTCACTCAAAAGCAGCCTTACTGAAATAGAGCATTGCAAGCTGCAATCTTTCAAAGGCTAGAAAACCACCATAGAGAGCTTCATCTCCCCCCCCAAAAAAAAGCCATTTAAAATTATTCTTTTGCATGGGGCAAGGAGAATAGACAATGGAGGTGGAAGACTGGGATGTTTAACAATGGAAGCTGCCTTATATTAAATCCTTATTGCTCCATTGAATCCAAATAATGTTTTTTTCTGGTTGGCAGCAAATTTCAGGCAGAGGTCTGCCAGTCCACTGAGCCCCTATATCTGCAGACAATGGCGTTAGACCTCCCTGCCTTCTGCTTAGAAATCACACCATCTGCTCTTGGGTAGTAGGCTTTTCTAATTCTTCTACAACTGAACAATGTTGTTAAACATATTTATTGCCTAAAATAAAACGCCAAGATAAATTGATGCATAATGAAAAGTGAGGTCCATCTGAGAGAGTTATTGTCTGAACAGCTGATGTCTTGCCATTCTAAGAATTTGGGGAGTGGGGTATCAGCAAAGCTCTTTTGGTTCAGCAAGTAGCTACACTATCAGTGTAGCCATTGATTTCATTGGAAAGTGGATGGACCAGTTCCTGGAGGTGAAAAGGTATTCAGCTATCTTAACTGTGCTGATATAGTTCAGTAATTGAATGGAAACTGTAGCAACAGTTTGGTTTGACTTGAGAACTCAAGAATACCATCAGCAACCAAGACAGACCAAGTAATTGATGTTTTGCATCACTGTGTCAAATGAAGATGCTTCCGTACATAGTTTTAGATATTGCTAACTTGTGCCATTAACATTTCAACCCGTGTGTCGTATTTTCTCTTTTTTAAAATGACATTAGTATTCTCAAGCTAGCTATAAATATCAATTTTACCCCATGGGTAGGATTTTAATTGTTAAATGCCATAATAAAAGCACACTAATTTTGACACTTACAAATGGAAGTAAGAACCAAAAACAAGGAATGTCCACAATATTGACTAAGAACGAATTATCTTCTGTTTTGATATTTGCATGCTCCAACATGGACTGGCTGTGGCAATGTAATGCCTGTATAATGTTTTCAAATAAAAGAAAAGATAATCCTTTATATAAGCCAAGATTGTTTTTGTTCTGAATTAAAATCAAGTGAAAAATCTCCATCCCAAGCCCATTTACTTTTGGGGACAGATGTTCATAAGGTATAAGGTCACAGTTTTTCTTTAGGTGGCCCAGACATTTGTCACACTGTTAGACTCTCATAGGACCAAGATGCCATATTAACCCAGAAGCAATGTACATTCATGTTGATGTTGGACACTTGATTATTCTGTGTTATTTAATTCTTTCTGAACTTTCCTTATACTTAAAAAAATCTTCACAACAACATTAATATTTTCCTATCACTTTACTGGAATGTCTTCAGAGATTAAATATAGAGATACCCATCCTGTAATCAATTAATATATCCATGCTTTATCTTTTTGCCTGACCTTTGCAGAGACATTTTTTTCCATTTTAATCCCCCATAAAATTATAGAAATTAAAACAGAAAAACAGTTGTCATTAAAAAAAATGCAAACATCGGGTTGTTGTATCCAACGGTGGCAGGATATTAATGGAAAGTCTTAAGAAAAGTCATCACCCTGTTTTTACAGCCACCTCCGTCTATTTCAACCTTCCCCAGTTTCTCTCTGGAGGGGTTCCTCAACCTTCACAGAATGCTTTGGAAAATGTTCAGGGATGTTGTGGGAAAAAGCAGTGTCAGACATTAGATAATTCAACACGAACAAGAATACTTTCCAGTGATAGTGTCCGGAAGAGAGAAGACAAAGGAAGCATCAATCTTATTTTTAAAAAAATGAGAAGGAAGCAAACAAGGACAGCATCCAGTTAGCTGAATTACATTTACAATCAATGTGTAAAAGTTTAGCCACCTGTACTTGTATTATGCTCCTTTTCTTATCTATTATAATTTATTAAGGAGATGTTACTCTATTTTCTGTCATGGAAGACAAAAAAAAAATCCATAGTCACCAGAGTCTAGTATGACTTGAAAGAGCCATCACAAGAGATGGATGGGCAGATGGATAGGATGTTTAAAGTGCCAGTGAAGTCACATCTAGATTTAGCTATATATAGAGCAGACCCATTCAAAGTAGTACATTAATCAACACAAACCAGGCAATGGGTGTTTGTTTTCATCCCTTCTCTTTCAACAGCATATGAAACAATTGTTTTTGTCCAAGGTCAAAGCAGAGCTTGCAAAAATATTACCCTCTTGAAGATGCAATGAGTGTTCCCAAAGTCTGGAAACAGTGTAGAAAAAAAATCTCACTTTATTATACTGTGTTAGCATTACACCATCAAATTTCACTAACAACATTAGTTTGTAGCAGTTTGCGATACAATGCCTTAGAGTTGTTCTACCATAGTTGATACTTGCCTATCATTGAAAAGAGAACATATGACATTTGTCTACAAAAACAAATGCCCTACAAAAAAAAAATCCCCTTAATTTTAGTAGCGTTTCTAATTTGTGGGAGGTTCTGACATGAATAATTTGAACCTTGGTGTATATGATTCAGTGATTTGAAAATCTTTGTGTTCATGACTTGCTATGCCACATCATTAGCAATTTCAGTTGATTTGGAAAGGAGAGATGGACCACTGAATAATATAATAATGATACTAATTCATTTTCCATCACTAAACTGGTATGGTCCTACTTGTGCCAATCAGCTAGCTGGAGTATACTTTAACATGCCAGAGAATGAAACCTAAGCAGAATACTTTCAGTCAAGCTATTTTATACTTACAACTATTTTTATCACTATTGTATTTCATATATATTCATTGCCACGGTTGGGTGAATTTATTACAGATGAAATTTATTTTTCTTTTCACATAGAGTTCTATAAATAAAGGTGTTTTATTGAACACTGCCAAATGGATTTGAAACTCTTGATATAACATTGCTGAAAGACCAGAGCTCTTCACTCCCTCCAATTACCAATTTCATGGACATGCCTCTAGCCCATTTTGGTTGTCCCACAGTAGCTAATGCTAAGTTGGAGAAATTTTCTTATAGGAAACTCCCATTCAGTCCCTGTCAGGGTTTTCATTTTTTAAAATTCCCCTTTCTATTTATAGCTCTTCAACCAATCCTGCTGCTAATTCTCTAACCAACAGATGCTCTAAGGCAGGGGTCTCCAACCTCAGCCAGCTTGCTGAGGAATTCTGCGAGTTGAAATCCACAAGTCTTAAAGTTGCCAAGGTTGGAGACTCATGCTCTAAGGGACATACTCCTGTCCCTAGATAAAGTACGACCTGACAGCAACTGCTTGTTATGAATAGTCAATTTTATTATTTGCATGGAACCCAGTTCTACTTTATGTCTTGCATTAAAACAATAACTACCCAGGTTTACAAGTAGATTTATACAGGCACAAGTTTAGCAGTAACTTTTGAACTCATTGGATGCAATTATCTGCTTCAGCCATCCCAACAGATTCCTTACAGGAACAGGACATTTTTCTTGTGTGGTATATACCCAAACACATAGTATGTACACTACATAACCTAACTCATTTCTTAGCAAGGATACTCAACCACAGCTGCCTTGCAAAAAAATAGGTCTTACTTCTTGCACTCCCTTGGACCTTCTTGTTCCTTCACGTGTATTCAACTCCTTCTTGGTTCTTTGGTTCTGCCAAACCCAATCCATTCCATGCCCCCTCAGCTTTCAGAGATCATTCTTTACTTGGCCTTGATCCTCTCTCTTGCTGACATATTGGACTGGTGCCATGTAAATAAGAAACATGCCAGCCAAACCATCTTTTTTAAGCACAGTTTTCAGGCAGCCACACCAGTGAGGAGAAAAGTCTTGTATGTTCTCCCTGAACCTTTTTCAGCATCCGTCATAACATTCACTGCTCCACTAAGTGATTGGTCATTAAATCAAGAATTACCTGCACAATTATAAAGATCATAAAGACTGCTCACCCTTTTCTATTATAAAAAAAAAAGGGGGGGTTTCCAAATCATCAAAACCACAAATCATAAATACATTTTTTCTGTGTAATGCAAAAAAGCAAGACAACATGAGAAGTTTATTGTGGGGTCTAATGAGCTGGGTCACTACTGGTTTCAGTATAACTCCATACTGAAGTCCACACTGAAGAATGATCAGCAAAAAGAATTCACTTAAAAGAAGGAAAGGAATTTTACTTCTTCAGGGAGACTTTAACAAGGATGAAACATATATCCAAAAAATAAAATAGTGAGATAACCAAAGAATTGATATTAATATCTGAATACCACATACCTGCCCCTAAATCCTACAACTTTTGCTTTCAAATGTAACCCATACCGGTATGTATATAGATGTCAGTGTTCCATCTAAGTTCCAATAACTCACTTAGCACTCAGATAAGAAGTAATCCAAGTAAGAGTTTATTAAAGAAACCATGTTGGCACATCTGGGAAAAAACTGAATCTAAAGCCTCAGGTTTTTCCCCACCCAAAAGAGAATTTCAGAACCACCTTCTTTTGCTCATCATAGATTACATTCCCCAATCATAATGGTTACCCAACATTCCATCTTCCACCTCTGAACTCCTCTTCCACACAGAACGTCCTTGACATTTTTTGAACATGCTTAGAATAATAATGTTTTGACTACAACATTACTAACTGTATGAGAAAGTACTCCCCCTCTATTTCTCATCTGTAATTATGTGGCAGCCTACAGAGGCCTCGAATTCATGGCTTCAAAGGTTGACATCTTTCACATTTGATGTATGCAAAGTCTTTCAAATTCAAAACATTCTGACTTCAAAAGCCTGTCCAACTATGGCAACTTGTGAACTTTAACTCCCAGAATTCCCCAGCCAGCCATCTTGTGGCGTTCAAGTCCACAAGTCTTAAAAGTTGCCAAGGTTGGACACATCTACTCTACGTGGATTGTTCCAACTTTACCAAAAGTGTTCCAATGCTGTTCAATTCCTCTGGAAATGTTCTGAGTTTGAACAAGACCTTTTCTGAGCTTCAAACATATTTTTTTTAATGTATCATAAACTTCGACTTGTTACCTGCTGCCAGTAGGCTTGTGGGAAAACAGCAATCCACAATTGGCCCACTGAACAATTTAACAACCACTGTTCTTTGAAAAATTATTTGACAGTTCTGCATTTTTTAAATGCTTGCATCTCTTTTGTCATTGAATATTATCACTTCTTCTGAATCCTACTGATATATACCACCTAGACTGGTATATATCAGTACAGAGACTCAGAAGGTAAATTACTCAATCAGAAGGTAATGCTTGGTTTCTATGAAAGATAACACCACTCATTCAACCACTGATTTCCACATATTTCTGTAAAATATTTTAACAGAGGACTTAGTGGTTTGTGGCAATCTAGAAATGAGCATCAACGTTCTGGTATTTGCCTTGCTACTTTCACACAAATTCCACTTTGCCTGCTACGTTCCTAAATACTCTAGCCATGGCTAGAGAAGCAAGCAGATTCCTGAATGTTGTTCTGAAGTTCTCTGTGACTTCCTGTGATTTGCTATTGCCCTAAATAATCTCCATTTCATGAATATGACACTGACTGGTTCTGGAGCTTCACAGATGATGTTGTAAAATGAAGCCTTCGGAAATGTCTCTTTGGGGCATGACATGTCTCTGGAATCTACATAATAAGAACTTCACTGTGATGAAGGAAGTCAAAGTTTATACCGTACATACTTCAACTCTTATTGTTTACTGAAGTACTCACATAACTGGCCCTAGTTATCACTTTGATTGGATGAATTTTAAGACTCTGGCACCCCACATGTTGAATGACATAATTGATATAAATATTATGGAGTGATTTCTTCTTCTCTTCTGAAGAAGTCCCTTTCTATGTTAGTTGGAAGCCCTATGTGATTGTGAAGCTCTGTTAACATTCAGTGGCAAAGAGATGCAAAAATCCAGACGACTTAGAAGTGGGTGAGTATTTTTTCACAGAACTGTAGTTGGTGAGAAAAAGCAGCAATGCCAGATGCATGAAATAAAGCAGTGGACTGCTTACCTAAACAGGAATTAAGGACACTACAGGGAGTGGTCAACTTAACAACAATTGAACCCAAATCTGGCTTCCCTGTTCAGTTTGCCTTGAAAAAGTGATCACATAACCTCAGGATATGATCATATGACCATGAGGATGCTGCAAAGGTTGGAACTGTGAAAAATGTTCGTAAGTTGTTTTTTTCAACCTGTTGTAACTTCAAATGGTCACTAAAGGAACTTTTGTAAGTCAAGGACTACCTGCAATGGCAACTGATACTCAACATCAAATAACTCTTAACAGACCATCCCTGTACATGTGGCTTCTGCACTGCATGGCATTAAAAGAAGGAAAACTTAACAAGTTGTGGGTTTTTTTCTACAGCACTATCATACCAAACTCATATTTCTAGGCTTAGAAAATGCAGATTCACTGTAATCATATAGGTTGGAAGAGGAAATGAATTATGCCTGGACTCTTGTTTGTTTTCAGGAAATTGCTCTGCAGAAAAACTGTTTTCACATGCCCAAATTACATGTCTTTTTCAGATATGTTACTTCCCCTCAGGGAAAAAAAAAGATTAATATCAGAAAGGAAAAACATTGTTTTTTTAAAAAATTAAAGTAAGTAGTATTCATATTCTCAAGTTCTGGCTTGGTTTGACTTTAAACGAAATCAGGGAATTTTTAATATCCTGTATTCATTTAAATACTGGATCAAACATGAAAAAGGAAGTAGGAATGGGGAAAGAGGTGAGTAAAACTGAAGGAAATGTCTTGCATTTCATACCTTTACATGCTTTAATTTTAAAAATGTTATGAACAGTGGAAATGTGCAAACTGAAGAAAGCACCTTTGGTTTGATCAGGATACCTGTGATATTAATTAGTAATAGCAGCATTGTAGTTACTGTCCATAACAGCCTTTTAGAAAACTTTCCCTTATATTTCTTTTAGGATGGCCTCCCAATTATCTTGATTTTTCCCCAAACTCTGGGATAGTTTGATGGTAAAGCTGCTAGATGTATATTTCATGAGGAATTGTGATATATGTTTTCTCTCTTATGTGAGGTTTCTTCTCTGTTCAATTTTGCCCATTTTTCAAAAGACATTATATTGGTTTTTCGGTATATGCTGTGCAAAGTCACTTTTGAATTGAAGTATCCTTATAAATTTAAATTATATATATCTACCTGCATACATGCATTTATAAAAATTTGGGATGGGTAGAATATAGAGCAGAGTAGAGCAGAGCACAGCAGAACATAGAACAGAACAGAGCAGAAATTGACCACGAGTGATTGGACACACAAGGAATTTGTCTCTGGTGCATATACCCTCAGTGTATGTACAAACAGCAAAGTGATAGGTGATAGATCATAAATCATAGTTACAGTCATTAATCATAAGAATGTGGGCAAGATGTCAGAAGGAAATTGTGCCTTATTGGCAGGGTTCTGCAACAGATTTGCAAAGAACCACCTGCATTTTATTACCCGATCCCTCCCTCCGTCACTCTCAATGGGGCTGACAACCTAGTGTCTTACTTCTGTAATAATGGCCTTGTGCTGCTTGATCCTCCTTAGCTCTTCCTCACAGCTCATCATATAAGACTTAGACAAAGGCAGAGGCTTCCCGTTCCTGCAGAGAATAGATTGGCACTTTCCCACATTTGCTGAGGTTAATGTGAAGCATCCACCGGGATCTAATGGGTCGTGTTTGATGTGGCAAAGGACAGCGGAGCCTCCGAGTTTCTGCCCAGCAGTTCCAAGCTTCCTGGAATTTCAGGAAAACAACATTAAGAGATTAAACAGGGAGAAGCAATGATCATGCATATAAAATTAAGGTCAAGGCACACATTTATTTTCAAGATTCAGCAGAAAAAGTGAGGAATGCATACACAGAAAGCAATTAAGACACCTACAACTGAAATTTGATGCACTCTGTTAGAGCTGCTGACGAAAATTTGACAGTTCATAGTTTAGTGCTCTGCCAGATGCTAGCAATAGTTGACCTTGGCTGATTTTCAAAAGTTAAGCAGTCCTGGACCTTATTAGTAACCAGATGGGAGACAACCAGGACATACTAGCGCTGTAGGCTCAATTGGAATTTTTTTAAATATCCAGAAAGGGGATATATTCTTGCCAATAAGTTTATGAAGTTAGCAGGTTTTGAAGTTCTACCTGAATATTATTTTTACAGTTTATTGGTAGTTTGTGTGGCTCCTTGCTTTTCTGACCTTCCCAGTTAAATGACTATATTAGAAAGAAATAGGAACCCTTCATCAGAACCTCTAGAGAACCAAAGCCATTCTGGTGCCCCGGAGCTGGGAAGATCACAGAACAGAGACAACACTGTGCTATGTATGCAAACAGGCCAATTCAATAGAAGGTATCTTCTAACATTCCTAAGGCTGAACTCAAAGCGAACTCCCCTCAGAAAAATGGAAGACCGGGCATTCCAATAGCTCAAGAATAGAGGGGCCCAAAATGTACTGAATTGAGACAGTTTTGACATTTCAAATTATGTTTGAGTGCAAAACAGCAATTTCAATTATTCTGGAAGAGTTTCAAACTTGAAATAGCACACTTGAACTAGTGTTCCAAATTTGAAACAGTTAAAATTTCTCACGTTTTGCATGCCCCTCCTCCAGAACTTTTCTAAATAGGCAAACTACTAGAAAAGAAAAATAAGAAAGGCATTCTAGTTTTGCATTCCCTTTTCAAACCAACTGCATCAGATAAATATGACTGCAGAAAACTGTCATGAAATCCCAATTAAGTCCAAGCTCACATATTAATTACATCCTCCCAACTGTACATTTCTCCAAAATTGGCTGTTTCCAGATTATCTCAGAACTGTCAAGCCTATATAAATAATGCATAAAAATCCATCTATCTTCTTCCAAAAGCTGAATCTGGCTATAATTTAAACAATTTGCTTTTGATTATTCAGTCTGGAGTAATAGTTGAACGAGCTGCTACAGAGCTATGTATCTATAAATAAAATTAATCACATTCAGTGTATCTATATACAGACAGGTTTGTTCTCTTCTTATTTTTAAGGGAGATATACAAGAAGAAATATATGATTTTAATTTTTTTAATATTTTAAAAGGGTTGCATCTGAGACTTCAGGTAATATATAATGGAAGAAGACGGCTGTAACAAATAGCATTTGAATATGTGTATGCAAAGCATCAGAGCCAGGTCATTTTTGTATAAATGAAACAAGATAGAAATGGCAGGAATCTAGCAAATAAGACATTACTGTTTCTAGCAAAATGGTCACCAGCTTCTGTCCAGTTCACTTTTGGAATTAAGCTTTGGTAACTTAAATGCAGATTACTATATTATTAATCTTCTCCAATTATAGTCAAAGGTTAAATATAAAAATATGATTTCAAGGGGAACACAGTGTTGATTCATTGATCTGGAGAATCCCCCAAATTTGGCTCAAGTGTAAGCAGAAATGTTTAGCAGTGGCAATCAAATCTGTTAGCTATCACTTATGATACATGGGAAATGCTGAATGTATCTCCTAAGCAGCCAGTTTTCAAGATCTTTCTGTTAAAGAGTTTTCTTAACGATAATGTAAGAGCTAGGCTAATTCTACAATATACTTCTTCAAATACCAACAATTGCAGGTAAAGTTTTTCCCCTGTCAAGTTGTGTCAAACTCTTAAGAGGTGGTGCTCATCTCCATTTCTTATCTAAGTGTTGTCTGAGGAAGATTCCATGGTCATGTGGCCAGCATGACTATACAAGGCGCACAGAACAATTACTTTCCACCAAAGTGGTATCTATTTATCTACTGGCATTCGCATGTTTTCAAACTGCTAGGTGGGCAGGAGCTGGGGCAAATAACGGGAACTCATCCCATTGCGCAGTTCTTGGGTCTCGAACCTGGGCTGTCAAGTTGTCTCAGCTGACAAGCTCAGAATGTTTAACCGCTGAGCTATTGCAGGGTCTGCAGGTATAAAAGATCTGAAATCAGGGCACTGCGATCATTTCAACAGTGTTTCAGAGAGAACAAGGGATAAGAGGTTAACCCAGTCACATTAGTAAAGTTCTTGAAAAGCCTTTCTTTCTGCTTAATGACAGAAGACCTGAAGAAAGCCCTAGGATTCAATGTGCGCCCTCTGCTAAAAGAATAACACATTCGCTGGTAAAGATTTTCTCTTGAAAGCTGCAGTCAGGCAGAATAGACAATTCTAGGCTGTATGTCAATGGTCTGAGTCACTAGTAAGCCATTTTCAACATTCATAGCTGGCATGGTAAGTAAGAATGTCATTTCTTGTCTCATGTCAAAACTCAGGTGCCAGCAGGATCTCTGTATGTACCCAACGCACACCATGCTGTGCCAATCCAAATGGGACTCTCCAGAGGAAGAAGTGAAAAGGGACCCCAAAAAGAGTGAAGAAGAAGAAATGGGATATGTTCAGGATTGCAAAACAGATCTTTGCTTAACTTTACAAATATCAACTTTTGCAAATACAACTGACCTCTGCATTACAATGAAAGTGTTGATCATGTATTCCTCTTCATTCTTGGTTTTCTGCAGCTCTTCTGCCAAGATATCACTCATGGTACATTGTAGAAGGTAGGGTATTTCCACGTTGCGGTCCCCATCAAATACTCCATAGAGGGCCTCCCTGTTCTCACAGAAGTTATTGGCGGAAAGAGCTGCCACACACAATCTGTCAAAACAAACAAACAAATAAAGGTGTGGAACAATCCAAGCCAGCTTAGCATAAGGGCAACAGACAGGGCAATTTTCTACAAAGCTATCTCCATCAATGTACCATCAAGTTTCACTCCCACATTTTCTACATATTAGCATAAGCAGCTTTCACATGTCTTGCAGTTCATTTTGAAAAGAAAGGTATTAATCCAAAGAGGATGGAGAACGTAGTGCTTTGTTGAAAAATCTGAATCCATCTAAACAATTCTACAGTAGAAGCAAAATAGTGTATATCCTATTCTCTCACCAAGCTAATTATACGTGTAATCAATCTACTGGCCTTTTTGCCATGCAGTACTTCTGTTGCAGAGCAACTAATAATTTACTTTGGGCATGACACAGAAAAAAGCATTGGGCGTTAATATCAAGAATACGTAATATACAAAAAGCAAGCCACCATCTCATTTAATTACGAAAACACTACAATCATAAAGGACAAGACATCTTTTTCTTAGATGTGTCTCAAAGGAATTCAGTTATATTTGATTGTTAACCCAATTATTTTTCGACTCAGCAAATTACCTCATATAAGGTAATATATAGAAGAGACAGAAAAGCATTACAGCTTAAATGGCATTCATCCTCTAGACCACGGGTGTCAAACTCGCGGTGTCACGTTGCCATCATGTGATGTTTCGCGATGTTTTTTCCCTTCGCAAAGCTGGGGTGGGCGTGGCTTGCACATAACACATCCGGCCTGCGGACTGCCAGTTTGACACCCCTGCTCTAGACCTGTGAACAAAAGTTGCTGCTGTTCATTGTGACTACTCTTTGGCCTTTCTGGCCAATTTAAAATCACAGTACAGGGATGTCTGACCCTATTAACTTTAAAATCTGTGGGCTTCAACTCCCAGAATTCCCTAGCCAGCTGGGGATTTCTGGGAGTTGAAGTCCACAAGTCATAAAGTTATGAAGGTTGGACATATGAGACTTAGTGTGAAGTATAACTTCAGTTGTTTTAAAGATTCTACACGTAACTGGCTTCAGTTTCCATCATCATACTAGAAATAGTTCAATAAAGTTTAAGAGAAATTACAGTGTCACTATGTTCTCTCCAAAAACTAGAAAGGAAATAGGAAAGAGATTTAAACAAAAAAAAAGAAGAATAGAAACTATATTAACCTCCTTGGATATTTATTTCTTTGGGATACCAATATAATTGTTGGTCTTCTTTTAAAATTTATATATTTATGATATATAAATAAATAAAATAGAACCCACAAATCAGTCAACTTAATATTTGAACCTACTGGCTTCCACTGCTATCCTGCTACCTTTTTAAAAAAATAAAAATAAAAATCCAACATATAATTTGCACCTTCTCTCTAACTGAAAGGTAACTAAGGAAAAATATAATTTATAAATTTCCACAAAGCATATTACAAAATAAACACACAAAAACACAGGATGAAAATGTACCAAGAAACTATCAAGAGCATTATTAAAATTAAAAAGAATATTATGTCCAATGTCAAAAGTTCAAGCAACAGAACACTAACTTTTTTAAATGACACAAAGAAACTAGGACATTTCCAGATTTGAAGAGATGCCTCCACAAAAGCTTGTCTGAAACACCAATCTAGGAAACTTTTTTTTTGTTTTTTGCTTAGCAAAAAATACAATAACTATCACAACCTCTTTAAATTGTATTCCCGGTTATTATATATATTTATTTATCTCTTGTCTTTTCTTGAGGCATTCAAGGCAGCACATAAGGAGAGAACCCTCTTTGTTTTAGCCTCACATTCTGATGGGGTAGTAACATATTGACTAGCTCAAAGTCATGCTGCGAAGTCCATGCAAATCGTGTTTGTCAAATGCAGAATTCAGTACAGAATCTTGGAGTTGTTGTTTTAAAAGAAAAAAGGTGGCAAATTTCTCATCCTTGCATATTCTTGCCAGAGTCTCTGAAACTCCTTATGACTACCAAACCCAGAATTATGCAATGTAAGATATAATTATGCTCAGTTTGATAAGGAACAAAAGACATAAAATTCTGATTGGTTTTTTTTTTAAATGAACACAGAACATGTAACTTTTTATCACAGCCATATTTTTACAGTCGTTCACTCTTAACATCACTGGGTGTGTAACATATGGGCATCTTTTTATTTTCAAACTCATCCTTGTTAATTTGGGTTTGTTTGTTTGTTCGCTTCATGCCATTAGCTTTCCTTCTGTACCAGAGAAAAATGTCTCAAAATAGTTCTTTGGAGGATAAGCAGAGCCATTAAGATAATGATGAAACAATCTAAAGAGATTCTTACAGAAAAGGGGACATGACAAATGAGGAGAGCCCAGGAAAACAGCTCATGGTTTTGATCCAAAAAATGAAGATATTTCAATCAGCAGGGAACTTGATGTGTCTGGACTGCAGGACTCTGCAAATAAGCTTGATTCACACAATTCACTGCTTTACTTAATCATTATGCATGGAATAAAGGACAACTGGCTAGGCTCGCACAAGATAATCCACAAACCTTGCCTACAGCCCTCAATGGCTAAAATAGCTAATCCAAAAACCAAACACACCACTTCTTATTTAATGCAACATGTTAATTTCATTAAGCAAGAATAACTTGCTACCAAGGCAACGAATGTCACACAGCCTCTACTGAGACCCAGGTATTTACAAAGATAAAATGAAGAGAGAATATGTATAATTTAAAGACTGTCAATACTTCGTTTTCATTGACATGAAGATTCAGGGTATTCTCCAGTAATGGATATGGCATGTTTCAATGCCAATATCCAGAAAACATGACCGGGAATGTACTACTGCACCTATATCCTACTTGTAGCATTGGCCTCTGACTGGCACTTGAGAACAAAACAAACCTGGTAGGACCATGGTTAATCAGCTTCATTAGAAAGGATAGTTTACACATGTTGAGCAACAAAATCCCTTAGCAATAACTTTGAAGCAGTGAATACTAACCTCTCAGCTAATCCTCTTGGCTGAGACTGGCTCTACAGGTAGTCCTTGACTTACGGCCACAATTGAGTCCAAAATTTATGTTGTTAAGGGAGAAATTTGTTAACTGAATTTTGCCCCATTTTACGGCTTTTCCTGCCATATTTGTTAAGTGAATCACTGCAGTTGCTAAATTAGTAATATGGTTGTTAAGTGAATCTGGTTTCTCTGTTGACTTTGCTTGTCAGAAGGTCGCAAAAGGGGATCACATGACTAACTGTCATAAATATGAGTCAGCTGTCAAGCATCCGAAGGCAAATCACATGACCACGGGGATCCTACAACAGTCGTAAGTATGAAAAACAGTCATAAGTCACTTTTTCAGTGCCAATTTAACTTTGAATGGTTACTAAACAAACTGTTGTAAATCGAGGACTACCTGCACTACACTCACTCTTATACGATGGAAGGAACATGCCATGAAAACATGCTGTATCTTCTCCCTATGCCTCTCAATATCACAGACTGGATAAGCAGAAGGCAATCAAAATCACCATAATAAAATCAGCATACTTGAATTTTGTATATATATGTAAAATTTTAGCTTGCAGTGAATGACTGATGGAAATATTGTCTTCCCTATCAGGTGCCTCCACAGAAGATCTAATTTCTGTTATCCTCAAGAATGGATTTGGGGGAGACTGCATTAAGAGATAATATCAATCCATGGAAAATAATTAGGCTCAGCAGAGTGTGTGGAAGGATCATTCCTTAGCCAAGAGATGGATAGATGGAAGAAAATCTCTCTTGATATCATATATGTTGTGAACACAAATATGCATCTGTCACATGAATACTCTTTTATCTTAAACTGGATCACTTCCAAAAGTAAAGCTTTGAGAAGAAGTTCTCTTCTTTTTGCTCTAATTTGCATCTAAATACACTGATTTACAGTATTTAAATGCTCAGTTTTAAAGACCTCAGTTCAGACATTAAAAGCGATCTCTGATTTTGGACCTCCCTGTTCAAAGGATAAAAATCTTTTTTTAAAAAAAATTGTTTTTAATACAAACAATCTTCCATTACACGGTTTGTTGTCTGGGTATAAATATTTTGCAGTAATAATTAAAATTACAACTATATTCTTTATATTAGTGTTTTCTAGTTTTATCTTATTACTAAA
>JANHFL010010155.1:158243-173155 GCA_032468155.1 Oxyrhabdium leporinum | reverse complement strand
CTTCCATCTTTTCTTATTTGTTTATATTAAATTATTATATCACCCTTCGCACTGTAATACCTATCTTAGGAAGCATGTAAGAATTCTAGCTTGATGTTAATATGGAAAATAGTATACTTTTTAACAATGATCGATATAATCTAATATATGTATGTATGTACATTATTATAATGATCATGATGTTTATACTTTAACATTTTGGATACCTAGAAAACACACTGTTCAATATAGAAATGGAATTTGTGATACAAAAACAATAAAAAAATATTAAAGAGAAGAATTCTAGCTTATAAACAGGTGTGCAAAGACACATTGTTTCATCCAAGACATGGTGACATCTCGGCTCTGACTGGGGCTAACCAAGTTGGCTTTTGCATTGCTCTTTTAGCATGCCTTCTGTCTAACTGAACTTGAAAGGTCTGTTGAATTGACTAAATTTAATATCTATCCTGACACCCACACCCAAATGATGCATGAGAGTTATTATTGACTGCCACAGACCACCTAGTGCTTTCTGACAGTTGACTGGCCACTCTCAACTTCCTCAGCCAGATAGTTTAGCCTCACTGGGAGTTTTTAAGGACACATCAATATCCATAACCAGTCAGGTTAGTCCACCTTGACCCAACCATACTCTCAGAAAAGACAAAGTCAGTCAAGTAATGAGGAAAGTAATCAGGAAGGTAAGAGAACAAGAGAAGACTGGAATCAGAAACAGGTAATAAACAAGGCTGACATCCATCTGCCAGGACTAAGAGCCATGCTAAGTGATTACACCTAAATCCTTGCTGAAGCTTGGCTTGGGAGCTCAGCTTGATATTCAGTAACCTCTTCGTTTAGAGTTCAACTTTGGCAGCCACTCTACCCTGCAGCTTGATGGAGGACCAACCAAGCAGAGGCTGCACAGGTAACTCCATACAGAGGTAGGGACTCCATGCCACTTGAACCATAAGAGTTTAAAGAGGCAGGGAAGGCTAGATTAAACCAAAAGTCTGGTTTCTGATTAGGCCAGTTCAGTATAATTGGGAATGCAAAGTTAACTTTCTACAGCCAAGACACATGTCTTGTATTGGGGAAAGTATGAAATGCAATCATTAAAAAATGGGTAAAGTTTTTACCCAATGTCTTGTATGTCCCATCACAGACAAAAGAACCCCAGACTAACTAGGAATCAATGAATGGGCTCATAAAATTGCTACTTTTGTGAATGAAATTATTAAGAGAAGGGTTGGTGATCCAAAATACCTTCTAGGTGTTTGACTATCACAGTCAATAGTTGTTTTAATTCATTCATGTAACTTTTGGCATTAAATAGATTGTTAGGAGCTGAAATAGGTCATGGATTACCTAATGGACTCAATATCTGTTTTATGTCTCAGAGGTTTCTGAAGTTTGTCTATATTAATTAAAAACAGGGGGAAGGAAAGACAACTTGCAAAAGAGGGTGACAACAATTCTGATTAATTGCCCTTTCCCCAAAGTTCAATATTCAATTAAGTATATACTACAGAAAATCTTTCAAGGAAGAAAGATGTTTTTCTTCTACACCCAGCAGCATTTCCACTTTGCTCAGAACAGAGTAATCGCACCAAGTGCAGTATGCATAGTTTGAACCTCCTACTAGGAGGAATATCACTATATAAACATGCACCCAGTCCAACTATTGCCAAAATAATAGAGTTATGAGAATGCCTGAAAATATGAAAGTTTACCTTGCCATACTTAATTCACTCCTCGGAAATAACTTTGGCCTTTGACTGCAACGCAGACATGATAACTCTACTAAATATTGCGAAGAAACTGCAACATTTTTAATTGGGGCTCATGGTCAATGAAATAGGGAAGACTCAAGGTGGATTGATTTTGTATATGGTTAACTGCAGCAAGACTATTGTATGCTCAACAAAGGAAGAAGAATGAAATTCCCACAGGGGAAGAATGGATTGTGAAAATGTCAGAACTAGCCAAGGTGGAAACGCTGTAGTAAACTCAGCATGACTAAAAAAGATTTATCCTTTTTGTTAGCTATATAATTCTATAATAAAGCTGTCTTCTTTTCTAAAAATATTTTTCTCTTTAGGAAAATAATTTATACATATTTTATACTGAGAAAGCATTTTATTTCTGTCAATTCTTTGCAGGAAGTTATAATTGCATTCGTAGAACTAACAAAAGAACATTTAATTGTTTAAGGAAATCAATTTGCATCAGAAATGGTCTCTGTTCCCTCTGGATTACATATCTGTCTAAGATTGCATTGTGCTCCATTTTCTTAAAATTGAGCTTATTAGCATAGGCCCCTCAATAGAAATGAAAATACGATGCAATGTAGGGGGGCTCTGTTGTTTTTAATTTGAGATTATTCAAGCACAACATTTATCTCTTAAGAAGCTTGTGAATAGAATTAAGGGTTGTCCCATAGCCATTACTACTTTTAGTAGATATTCAGAAAAATAATATACAGACCTTTCCTTAATCAAATGAATAATGATAACACACTAAATGACACTGTTGTTATTGCCCTAAAAACTCTTAAATACAATGCTGAATTTTAAATTTGATTTATTACAACTGATTGAAAATAATTAATTCCATTATGTAATAGTTTATTTAGCTTTATTTGAAAATAGAAATAATATTGCCACAGCAGTTGAAGTAAATGTCCAGAAATCAATCCTTGATTGCTATTCAAGTATAGCAATGTCGATGAAATGATAACTAAAAGCTGCCTTGTCTGGATTTTACTAATCTTTCTGCTTCATTGTGAAAGAGAAATTCACATTCTGGAAACTAGCTGTCAAATTACAATAGCTTTACAATAACTGGAGTTCACAATCAGGTAGTCCTTGCTTAGTAACCACAATTAGGATCAGCAATTCTGTCACTAAGGATCAAGGTTCCTAAGCAAAAAAAGCATGTGACCACGATGGTCACATGACTTGCATCACTTCACATTTGGTCATTAAGCGAATCACCATAGTTGTTAAGCGAAACATTGTGTCACTGCAAGTTAGGATTTTTCTTCCACGGGTCTCCATTGACTCATGGCAGGCAAGTTGGAAAGCAAGGAAATGGCAATCATGTGACCATGGCAGTGGTCATAAATACAACGAAGTTGTCACTATATATGTGTGTGTGTGTGTGTACACACACACATACATATATATATTACACCATTCAAATGGTTGCTAATCCCGGAGAGACAATCTGCAAGGACTTCCTGTAATGCCTTTCAAGACAGATGTAAGGTTTATTTGGGCAACAGCCTTGAGAAAAGAAATGTTCCCTTTGCTTTGCTTCCCACTGTTCATTCCCTCACTTAGTGTTTCTCAACTTTGGCAACTTTCAGATGTGTGGTTGTCAACTCCCAGAAGCCAGTATCTACATATCTTAAATCTGCCAAGGTAGAGTGTGGTTGAGGGAGGAAGACATCTCAGGGCACAGATTGTTCCTATAATTAGAGCTTCTTTCTACCTAGGTATTAATTACTGAGAGATTTTGTGAAAGGCGACCGGCCCAGCCTTGGAGTTTTGCTCAACAAAACAAAATGGTTACACATGCCTAGGAATTTAGAAACAGCTGACAAAGCAGCCTCCTGATCCCATTTAAAAAAAAAAAAGATGCATCTGCTTTTCTGAATGAAAGAAAAAAGAGTTTCATAAACATGTTGCAAATCACCTGTTTGGGAGGATTTGCACAGCCCTGATAATGTGTGTGCTGAAGAAGTAGTTCTAATTTTACTAATACCAACTTGACAAGTTATACGGGTGAGAATTTGAACATTGGTGCTTTTAGTTCATTCTTATTTGGCAGAATCTGCTTAGTAAAGTGATCAACTAGAGAAAGATTCTGTCCAAGTAGAGAAAAAAAACTAAATATCTAATCCAAGTAGAATTCACGCAAAGGATATAAAGTCTGCATGAGCTAGGTTTTTTTAAGCAAGATTTGCAAAAGTGGTTTTACTTTTGCCTTATACCTAGAGTTGAGAGTGACTGGCCCAAAGTCACCCAATTGGCTTTGTACCTAAAACAGGACTAGCACTCAAGAGTTTCCCTGACTCCCAGGGGTGTCTCGCAGCCCACAGGCCAGATGAGTTACGCACTGGCCATGCCCACCCCTGGTTTAGCAAAGTGGAAAAAAGTTGCGATACATCACATAATGTGTCATCACAAGTTTGACACCCTGTTCTAGCCTGTTAATTTAAACTTCTATATGAACCTGGCTCTTCTGTAATGTATATAGGTAATCCTCAACTTATGATCACAATTGAGCCCAAAATTTCTTGGGCTAAATGAGACATTTGTTAAGTGAATTTTGCCCCATTTTATGACCTTTCTTGCCACAGTTATTAAGTGAATCACTGCAGTTATTAGTAACACAGCCAAGTAAATCTGGCTTCCTCATTGACTTTGCTTGTCAGAAGGTCATGAAGGTGCATCGCATGACCTCAGGACACTGCAACCATTATAAATATGAGTCAGTTGCCAAGCATTTGGATTTTGATCACGCGACCATGGGGATGCTGCAACAGTTGTTAAGAGTGAAAAAAGGTCATAAGTCACTTTTGTCAAGGCCATTGTAACTTTGAATGTCACTAAACGAACTGTTGTACGTCACGGGCTACCTGTATACCCAACAAATAAAGGACTTCTAGGAGAAAGCTTTATTGAAACAGCCTAAAAATACCCACTGATCTTTGTGATATCTAAAAAACATAAAGTTGTAGCAAAATCATGTGCAAATGAAAAGATGTGACATCATTGCTTTACAAGGCAAAGGCAGTAGAAGTAGCAGAGTTTCATATTTAAAGAACTTTCCTCATCTTAGGAAAGGGTTCCGAGAGGCTGTTGTGATCACAGGTGGTGGTAAATGGAATTCACGCTGGGGTTCTGTTGTTTAAGCTTCCTTACAGAATTCATATCATATAAAGGCATGTCACTATTTGCCTTATCCTTATGTAAATGGAAATTCATTTTTTTCCCTGAGAATCCATTATATAAGCCACCATGATGGGCCGTGTTGCGCATGTTGCTCAAAAGGTGTTTTTAACTCCTGTGCTTTCATCTGAAGCTAAAATCTGAAGGTGTTTCTCTCTTCTTTTAATCTCTATGAAGCTGTTCAGATACTAATTATCAGTGATGTACCTAAGAGTTGTGCAGCAGTTCCCTGGCTTGGAAAAGGTGGTGAGAAAAGAAATAAAATATATTAAATCTGCAGAGGACATGCAATTATCTAACAGTTTAAGAAGATGAAAATCAAATTCAGAAAGGTGGCAGAAGGTTAATAAATTGGTCACCACATAATAAAGCAATATGGAACAGAGATAAATATCAAGTTGTTAATTTAGCTAATCACAGGCACAGGCATAACAAGGCAGGAAACTCCTTTGGTAACAGTACACCTGAGGAATATTTAAGCTTGTGGTTGATCTTAAGTTGAATGTGAATCAGCAATGCAGAAGAAGCTGCAAAAAAGGGAGATACTATTTTTTAGCACAGTTCTAGGCTCTCATATCACAGGAAATAATTGGAATATTATTCCAGTGCATGTCTGTACTGTTCAGCTGTTCAGCTCAGAGCTTGAATATTGTGACTATGGCTCCTGCACCCAGTCAGCAGGCTGTAAGGATTCAGATCATTGTAACAAGCTCAAGGGAAGGACCCAACAGTGATCAGAGGACTGGAAATCGGGTCCTACAAGAAGTGGGGGAATTGAGCATGTACAGCCATGACAAGACAAGATTAAAGAATGGTAAAATCCACACTTCAACAATTAAAAAAGAACTACAGAAAATTTTGGCTTCTTGTCATTCTGAAGAATTGGATTCAGCATCAGTAAAATGTTAGCCCATTTTAGGAATAAGAGAAATAGGAGCATATGTTGTGTAGAGCCATTTAATGAAATAGTAACAATGCCTTGAGGACTATTTCACATCATATTGATCTTTCATAAATTGCTTACTTGTGGTGGAAATTAATGAACATGGTTGTTTCCACTGATGGTCAATATTTATTAATTGGACTATTAGTGTCCCGAAGATTTTGGACTTTGTTTTTCCTTGAAGACCTTTTGCTTCTCATTCAAGAAGCTTCTTCAGAACTTCAGCAAAAGGTCTTCAAGGAAAAACAAGTCCAGCTGTCTTTTAAAAAAGCAGCTTTGGGACAACCATGACCTAGATGACTAAGAATCTCCTTAGACATTGGACTTGTTAATGATTTTTCTGTGACCACAACACTGCCACCATGGAAGGGACAGAACTTACAGATCAAAGTGTATCAGTTTTAGACTACCGTATATATGTAATGTGAACACAAATATAACATTTTATATGAATGCACCATTATTTTTATACTTTCAGAGAACATTTATGACTGATTAAAAAGCGCTAATGATGAAATGAATATGCAACCAGAGGAGCTGTATTCTCAATTTAAGCAGAAAACGTAATCTTCAGCTTGTAGTGCAATAAAACAAGAAAGTCAGTTACAGTGAGTTAATATGACTCAGAAATTAAGTTATACTAACTAAATGAGGTGTGAATAGCACAGAACAGGTGTGAAGAATTAATACTTCTTCTGTCAGACACATTTCTATAAAGCATGCAGATTTGTGACTGGAGGCTTTTAGGACTGGAGTGATAACAGGATAAAATCTAGTCCTTCTAAATATTTTAAATGGCAGCATGTTTTCTGGAATAAAGCAGACAAAGGTACATTTTTAAAATGAGGTACAGATTGGAAATCTTCAAAACTTCATCCATACAATTGTCCTTGTTATTCAAAGAAGCTTCCTGCATACTGCAGAGTGTCTCAACCTTAGCAACTTTAAGATGTATGGACTTCAACAGTTGACTGGGGAATTTTGGGAGTTGAAGCAGGGCCGTCTTAACAGCATTATGGGCCCCGGGCAAAGCAATGTACTGGGGCCCCTGCGACAACTACTCACAGGAATAAAAATGTAAAGTGTCGATAAAATTAAACATATATATTTATATGATACAAGTTGCATTGAAGGGTGAACATACACAGATTAGTATGGGGCCCCTATGCTCGTAGCAGTCAGCTTTGGAAGCCATAATTGCAAGGCCTCTGCAAGCTACCACAATAAAGTGTATGGGAATTAAAGGGGGGGTTGCTTTCTTCCGTGTGCACAGCAGTCCATTGAGGGGGAAGGAATAATTGGACTCTGACAATTATTTCAAAGATATACTGTACCTCTCAGGCTAGTCTTTAAACCTTTAAAAAAACCTCTCTTGGCTATTGATTTCAGTGGGAATATAATTTTGTATCCTCAATCTTTCAGATTGTCAATTGCTTCTATCCAAAATTTTTAATTATGTCCAACTATGGAGAGCAGGCAGTCTTTCCCTACCTACACGATTTAATTAACAATATATTATAATTCTGCTGGACTAGTTCTAAATAGGTTTTTACATAAATACTGTACTGAATGTGTATTTCACATTCTCTTCTCATTTTTATACACCTACTCTCTAAAAATCCCTTCAAACAAATTTCACTGCCGTAGTATTAATTAGTGTGTTTTAGTGACATCTTCTGGATGAAATTATTGTTGAACAGAACAAGTGGAGGGGTTTTTTTTAGACTCCTACAACGTTCTTTGATCCTCATATAAAAGTCTGGGCGTAAAATGGACTGTCTATATGATTGTCTATTCAAAGTAAAAGTGGTGGTATGACCTCATGATGTTATAAATTAGACAAATATGTGGTTGTTAAAGGAAAGAAGGCAAAAAATCCACCTAACTAGTTAGTTAAAAATATTATTTGCAGCCCATGCAAAAATAAAAATTCTTGACAATTTTGTGTCAAAAATCTATTCCACAAACTGCTCTTATCTTCATTGTGGAGGATTATTTCTTAATAATAATATAAATCTGCAATACCAAATTATTTGCAAGATATAGAGTCAAGTAGAATATAAAATGAGAACATTTAGAATCACAAAATGACTACAACTTTATTTGGCCCTCATATAAAAGTCTGGGAGTAAATGGATTGAGCTGCCTTGGAAAATTTGACGAGGCTAATACGTTTGGATTAGCAAACTAATCAAGCAAAGCTTTAGTCAAAAAATTCAATTTTGTAGTTTGGTAAGTGCAAATGGTCCATTACAATCTATATATATATAAATGGCTGTGTGTGTGTGTGCATGTGTGTGTGTGTGTGTGTGTGTGTGTATGTATGTATGTTCCAGCATAACTCTGGAATGCCTCGAGCAATTTCAACCAAACTTGGTACACAGATGACTTACTCTGTGGAAAAAAAATACTGTGGGGATAAGACCCCTAGCACCCCATGGTGTATGTGTGTATGTGTGTATGTCTTCCAGCATACCTCTGGAATGCCTGGGCCACTGAAATGAAAAGGAATGAATTATATCTATAGTGTCAAATCACAGTACTTTAGACAGTATGCATATGCATATGCATGATAGTATGCATTTTGGATTCAAGTTCTGTTAAGATACAGCCTGTTGTGCCTTAAAATGGCTTCTACTGTACAGCACAGTGGAGTTGCCATGTTAACGGCTGCACAGTACTCCACAAGGGGGCTCCCTCTGGTAAGGGTGATTGGTTCTCAAAAAACAACAAAAAACAAACATACCAAAAACCAAAAACCAAACAAACAAAAAATAAATCCCCTAGGCCCTCAGCTTCAAGCAATGAGGGCAAGTTGTTTGGGGGAGGTGCCTGCTAATGCAGATAATCACCTCAAAGGCTGTTCCCTGTAGAATTTTTCCCAGCCTGTTGGCCATGGCAATTAGGTCTCTAATTCTCACCACAGTGCTTAAGGCAGCTTTCTTCTACAACTGGTAACAGGGCCAGGCCCAAGAGTCTTTTTCTTACTTTATTGTGCAAAACTGATTTTACTTCATAATTTGTATACTGTACTTATACTTTTAAAATCCTGTTAATAAAATTACTTTGATTTAACACTATACATACAATTCATTCCTTTTTCTGTCTAATACAGGATTGGGATAAATAAATACCCAGGCAACGCTGGGTTAACAGCTAGTGATCTATATAAAGTCCTCCATTGCTTAGGACCTGACTCTCTGAGGGAGTTTTTTCCAATATTTTCTGCCAGTTTGGTAAGATCTGATGGAGTTGGCATTCTCCTGGTCTTTTCCTTAAAACAAAGCCAACCAATGAGACTTAGGAAGCAGAACTTCTCGGTTGCAGCAATTGCTACCTAGAATAGTACCCCTCTTAAGGCTCGAGTACTCTGACCCTGCCATCCTTCAGACAGGCCTTAAAAACTCTTTCTCCAGATTCTTCATTAGGAACATCACTCTGGGAAAGTTTGCTTAGGTGTGTGATGACCCGGGGCACGGCACAGAGGCAACAGGCAGCTGGCAGTTCAAACTGCCCCTTTATTGCTCCAAATTTCCCCAAACGCTCCCACATTTCTGGCAAGTCCCAGAGCAAAGTGATCACACACACACACACACACACACACACACACACACACACACACACCTCCAGCAGCCTTTGGCTGCAAGTAGTCCAGCCCAATGCTGTTAGCACAATGGCTGCAAAGCAAGAAATCCAGTAGGGCAAGTCAGTGAGCTCAGAAAGCAAAAGAGCAAGGCAAAAGAGCAAATCCAGGAAGCTAGAAAGAAAAGAAAATCCAGGAAACTTCAAATGTCGGCAACAGCACTCAACACTCAGTATTTGTTCCCAACAAATGTCCTTCCCCACAGCATCTCTGTAAGTGTCAATCCCCAAGTGTGCTTGTGAAGAGGGGCGGAGCACTCTCCTCCCAAGTAGTGGGGTCAGTCTGCACTGTTCTCGCCTTCTTTCTACTCTCCGTGCTCAAGGATCAAGAGGGGGTTTGTCCTTGCACATCTCCTGAGCTCTGTCTCTCATGTTCACTGCTTAGCCTCTCTTGGTCATCCTGCCTCCCATTCCCTCCCTGCCTACAAGCTGTTCCAATCCTGAAAGGCCCTGTCCTGACTCAGCATGTTCCTCCCCACATTCCTCCAAAACCAACAAAGCCACCCTCTCAATCTCCATCGGCTCCAGTTCCAGCTCATCTTCCTCTGCAGATTCAGGCTCCAATGGGGACATGACAAGGTGTATGTTACTTTAGTATAGGTAATAGGTCTGCAGACCAAAGAACAGGAAATAGGAGACACACAAACATTGACTAGGCTTGCCTACATGTGACCTAAGCAAAGATTTCACAACCTTGGAGATAACCATAGTTGTTATTACAAGGCTCTGTAAGCAAATGATCAAATCAGAACGTGTCTTTTGAAGAATGAGAATGTGTTTACATTTATCCACAAATATTTTAGATCCTTTTATAGAGCCTCTGGTCTTAACTAGAACAGAAGTTTTATCTTGCATGAGTTAGTTTGTCTAAAAAGAATATTCTATTGATCATATTACAATTTTATAAATGTAGGCTTATTTTTGGGCAACTGTCACTTGTCAAAACCTTAATATTTATACATCAACTTGTTTCCAAGTTTCTTTCACATTTAGCACTGTATAAAAATTCAGGGTGGCTGCATCTTTTGAGAATGATATGATCATTCACCCATTATTATACCATCCTAAATTGCCATCTAGATGTTTATTACCCTTATTACAATATTTAGAATTCTTTCAGACTGATCAATAATACCTGAATAGTTTCAAATGAGGTCCAATATATGCTGTATATAAAATAAAATAATGTAATTCTCAGAGTTTATGAAATGTACGACAGTGATGAAATATTCTACCCTCTTTCAGCAACAATATGCAAATCACAGAAAAAAATAAGTACTAAGCAAAATTAATTGCCATATTTTTTGGAATATAGGATGCTCTGAAGTATAAGATGCACCTTAGTTTTTGGGGAGGAAAACAAGAAAAAAAAATTATGCCTCTGCCTACCAGCATCCATTGGTATTCATCTGGCTAGCATCCTTGCAGTAAATAGTAAACAGCCTGGTCAGCTTCAGCACATTATTGCAGCCTGATTTAACATGAGCAGCTGATTGGCGGGTGGATCAGCCTCCCAGAATACCCCCAATCAGCTGTTCCAGGCTGCAGCGATTGCAACAGACCATTGCTGCCTTCATACCTCTGAAAGCTCCATTTCAGCCCCCTTCAAAGCTGCAGGGATCTCCACAGCACATTGCCGCTGATCGCCGCCTCCGCACATCACATTTTCAGCGTCCACACATCGCATTTTCGGCCTCCGCATGCCCCGTTTTTGGCCTCTGCATGTCGTGTTTTCAGGCAATTCCAGGTAGCGGGGATTGGCGGCGGCCCTCGCTGCCGAGAACCCCCCAAAAACCTGATGCACAGAGGCCAAAAATGGGGCGCACAGAGGCCGAAAATGCAATGTGTGGAGGCAAAAACGCAATGCGTGGAGGCGGCGATCAGTGGCGATGTACTGTGGTGATCCCTGCAGCCTTGAAGGGGGCTGAAATGGAGCATTCGGAGGCTGAAAACATAAGGCACAGAGGCCAAAAATGTGAGGTACGAAGGCAGCAGTCTGTGGCAATCCCTGCAGCCTGGAACAGGTCTAAAACGTGACCTGCGGAGGCTGAAAATGGCCAAAGGGTGGGGGCTGGGAGATGGGCAGGGCTACATTCGGTATATAAGATGCACCCAAATTTTCTCCGTCTTTTTTTGGAGGGGGGGGAAGTGCGTCTTATACTCTGAAAAATACAATAAATGTTCTCAAAATTTAAGAGGATCTTATCAATCTGGAATATTAGATAGAAACCAGCTAGTGAGATGCAACTGTGTAAAAGTAAATGTAATCCTAGATTGCATGAACAGAAGCACTGAATTTTTCAAGATCAAGAGAAGTTATTGTTTTTCTGTATTCTATGTTGGTTAAACTGTACCTCTTATATTGCACCTTCCATAACCCAACTACCACAAGGCAGAATAATAATTACCCAGCACCACTTTCTGGAAGCAAAGCCTATCCAGAAGAATATCATGTTAATAGTACTGAAGTTAGATCCAGGAAAACAAACAAGGTTGCAAATTCACCTGTCCTTTTCCTCATACACATCATCTTACATTCCACAATCAAGATAGTTTCTGTTCCACTGATAGGAGTGAAACTCAATTGAAAGTGATTCAGTTTCATCCAGGAGAACCTGGAGTTGATTGGCCACCACTTCTTCAAGCACCTTATCTAAGAAAGGAATATTGGCAACTGCTCTACTATTATCATCTGGGTCCAGTTTCTTCAAGAGCAGCCTGATCACTGCCTCTTTTAAAGAGGCTAGAACTGCTCCTTCTCTCATTGAAGTATTTACAACCTCCTGGACCCAGTCAGACAACCCCTCCCAAATCAAACATGTCAAATATTTTGTCTATCTCCTCAGACCTCAGCAACTGAAACTCTGAAGAATGGGTGAATTTTCAGAATAAGAGGCTACTGGACTTGGAAAGTCATGAAGTAAGATTTGGATGGCATGGTTACCTATGGTATGATAAACTTAAAGTGCATGTTGATTTCAACAACTATTTTGTCAGACATGCTATTTTGAGAGTAAATAAATAAAGCAAGGTTTTATAATAAAATAAATATAAAGCAAGGTTTTCCATGAAGGTGGCTCTTGGTATTTCCCCACAGGAAGCTTTTTTTTAGAAAAGAAATGATGATGAGGCTGAAATGGTGGACTTACAGTAAAATAATATCTTTCAGTTTGGGTGACCCTACCCTCAAATCTAAGGAGGAGCTAGAATCAGAAGGTCATGTCTACCACTGGTTTACATATCTACAATTGAAAGAAACAAAGATTTAAACTAGACAAAAAGAATTATGGGTTTAACTTTGTCAAATATGAATTGGAAATGCTATTGTGTGGTAGTGATGTACATATTATTGCTAAAGTCTATACAATGTTATTGAATTTAAATCTAGAAAATGAACAAGTAAAATATTGTATGATTGAGTGGGCAAGGAACTTTGGATATAATGTAATTGTCAGATCCCTAAAGTGATACTGCCATTCAACTGGAGGGAGGGGGAACCCTGTGACAAGCTGCTACTTTATAACCTTTATCCTGGTGCCTAAGCATTCTGAGATTTCCTCACCTTTCGGGGAATGTGTAGGGGAGGGAGGCCATGTGGATTCTTTCACTCTGTAAACTGGCAGAAGATGACCCTGGGAACACTGGCTTATCTAGTTCTCAGGATGGCTGGTACAATAACATCTTCGCATCGGTGGATTGGCTGAATACACATCGGATTGTTGGGAGGGGTTTCTGGTACCTTATTTGTAACTGTATTGCCTAGGGGGAATTTAGAATCTGCTTTGTCTTTGTTCTGCTATCACTTCTGCTCAATAAAAGGTTCCTTTTGAAATACCAAGTTTCAAGAGTTTTTACTTTCTTGAGTAAGGAGGAGAGGTAGAACCTTACAGCCCTTCTCCTGGACCCCACCAACCAGAATAATCTGTGGGGCCCGCAGCATACCTCCTTTGCTAGCATGGGTGGAGTGAGTCAATCCCAGTGGGATGAGACGGTCCCTCAAGTAGCCTGGACCCATGTCATGAAGGGCTTTAAAGGTGATTACCAACACTTTGAATTGTACCTGGAAGCAGAATGGCAGCCAATGCAACTCACAGAGCAGTGCTGTTACATGGGCCATTCTTTGGGGCCCAAGAACTGCCTGTGCCACTGCACTCTGCACTAGCTGTAGCTTCTGACTGCTCTTCATGGGTAGTCCCATGTAGAGCACATTGCAGTAGTCCAAACATGAAATGACTAGGGCCTGAATGACTGAGTGCAGGGACTCATGATCCAGGAAAGGCCGCAACTGGCACACAACCCAAAGTTGCACAAAGGCTCTCCTAGCCATGACTGCCACCTGGTCTTTGAGCAGGAGTCACAAGTCCAGGAGAACCCCCAAGTTGTGGAGTGGATCTGTCTAGGGTAGTGCCACCCCATCCAGAATTAAAGTTGACAAAGTCCCAGATATTGGGGCCCCATGCACCCAAAGCCATTTGGTTTTGTCAGGGTTCCGTTGAAGCCTGTTATCCTCCATCCAGGCCCCCACAGCCTTCAGGCACCACGAGAGCAGCAACAGCATCATTTGGGTCACCAGAGGTGAAAATATAGAGTTAGGTATCTTCTGCGTACTGTAGATACCTCAAACCATGCTGACGGATGATCTCAGTGGCTTCATGTAGATGTTAAAAAGGAGTGGAGAGAGTACTGAGCCCTGTGTCACACCACAAGATAGTGGCTGAGGGCTGGACCTCTCACTTCCTATTAACACTGATTGGGACTGGCAATGGAGAAAGGAGCTGAACCAGTGCAAAACCTTGCAACCCAGCCCCATCCACCTTAGCTGGCCCCAAAGGATATAAAGGTTGATGGTATTGAAGGCTGCTGATAGGTCAAGGAAAGTGAGGATAACTGCACTACCTCCATCCTACTCTCGCCAAAGATCATCAACAAACATGACAAATGTGGTTTGCGTCCCATAACCTGAATCCTTACTGGAAGGGGTCCAGATAATCTGTTTCATCCAAGACCCTCTGAAGTTGCAAGACCACCATATTTTCCACAACCTTCCCTAAAAAGGTATGATGTCTCCCTTGGACAACTCCTCCAACACTTCCTCAGAGGCCGGCTCAAGGGAGAATGAGCTCATTCCTGGCACATCAAGAACAGAGTTAATTACTGACTCTGAATGGCCAGCAGAAAGAGAATTACAGACTTTGGCTGGGGACAGCTTGCAGGCCAGTGAAGAGGAGGGGGAGGAGCTGCCTTCCATGGTGGATCTCAGAGTACACAGGGCAGAGAAACGGAGGTCTGCCAGATTGCTCAGGTTAAGGCCCCACCCCTCTTGATGGGCTGCACCAGGAAGCTATTTAGCACGGCCCTCTTACCGGATGTTGTCCTATCATTGGCAGTAT
>JANHFL010010155.1:122244-148570 GCA_032468155.1 Oxyrhabdium leporinum | reverse complement strand
GGGGGCGGGGCGAGCGTGAGCGGGCGGGCAGGGGCAGGGCCAGTCAGAGGTAATATTTGCCGGTTATCCGAACCAATCAAAATTTTCCCTACCGGTTCGCTTGAACCGGTGCGAACCAGCTAGATTTCATTTCTGATTGGAACATTCATCAGTTACTTCCTCTTAAAAGCTATGTGAACATGTTGGTGTTGCTGTCTCATAAGTCTTTGTTGTGATGGGAATAATTATGTTTGCAATGCTGGCGCTTTCTTTCGTTAGCAGTTTGATTGTTCAACATGCTAATTTACCTTCATACTCAACAGCAATATTTTGTATGAACAATTACTACTTCACATTTTCAATGTGAAAAAGGTAACACGCAGGAAGAAGATGACCATATAAGTTCACAACCTTGCAGGCCACTGGAAAATTAATTTGGGGGCAGGGGAGAGCGCTCAATGCTTACTTCTGCATTGTACAAAACAGCAAACGAATAAAAAACATGCACAAAACAACTGTAGATATACAAAGTTGTTCACCGTGAATAATAAATTCTGGACTGAGTAACTGTTTTTTTTTTATTTACATATATAAGTTTGCCCAACTCAATACTGGGAAATGTACAGATTAAAAATAGAGACAATGTTTCAAAACATGTGCTAACGTTTAAGATTCTGTTACTCCTTACAACAATAAAATAGCATAGCTGGAATCTTTTGGAATCTGATACCTTTTTCTAACCTGGTCTACCTGAATCTTATAAGGTTTTCCAGACTTTCATTTATCACACCTTATTCTAAAGAAGCTCAATAAAAGGTTACGATTCCTCCTCACCCTTTCAATCTCTAGATGTTATAACTGCTTGTCCATGTCCATCTTTAGGAGCTCTTGAATAGCTTCATCTCTAAATTCTTTTATAGAAACTGACATAGTTGAAACTGAAACAGACACTGCATCTCAGATAGTCAGACCTATCCCACAGCTTCAGGACAAAAATCAGGTTTTCAGACATTGTTTAAAGACTTGCAGGTTAAGGACAGTCCAATCCTTTGGTAGGATGCTATTCCAGGCACCATAACAGAGAAGGTATACTTCCTATGTCCTATCAAATGACATTGTGGAATATATGAGACTCAAAGTATGCCAACTGGATAGAATAGATTGGACAGTCATGACAAGAGCCAGAATGTGTCTCAGATAGACATACCCTATGTCATGAAGGGCTTCGTAAGTGATAACCAGCACCCTCAAGTTGCATGTGAAAACTCACTAGAAGACATTTCGACTCATATAACAGAGTTGTTACATAGACATACTCATAACTGCTCCTGTTGTTGTATTCTGACCCAGCTTTGGCTTCTAGTGAGTTTCAGAGGCAGTCCCATATAAAGTGCATTGAATAATCAACACAGGAGTTACCTTGAGAAGGGATTCCCAGTCCTGAAAAGAGTGCAGATGGACCTGTATAAAGGATGTTCTAATCATAGATGCCACCTGGTTTTTCAACAGGAATACTGGGTAAAGGAGGATTCCCAAATTGTGCACCAGTTTTGTTAAGGGAACTAGTCCATTCAGAGCCAAATATGGAGAATCACCAGCATTGGAAGAATCAGTACCCATATCTAGTCAGTGTTGTCACTTTAAGCCTGATCCTATGCATCTAGACCTGAAACCTTTCCAATCATTGGGACAAGACATTAATGGCCTCACTTGGTTGACCAGAGGTTAAAATATATACTGTGTGCCATCAACATACTGATGACACCTGATGCCATGCTGACGGATGACCTCAGCTAGCAATTCCATGTAGATGTTAAAACAGCAGAGGCGAGAACACAGAGGAGCTTTGGATTGGACCTCAACCTACCTGTCAGCAGTTGGAACTGGCCATGGAGAAACAAGATTTATCCGTTTTATTTATCAACTGTAGATACACAGAATTGTAGATAAGAAGGTCCAGCTGTACTGTGAATGAAAGAAGGCTAAATTCCTTTCCACCTGGCATGTTGCCTTAATACAAATTTGCAACAGCCTAACCCTTTTCCCTGTAGGTTTAATGCATTATTATCATCTCTGAAGAATATGATTACTGGATTTGGGGGAAAGATGCTCATCTGTTCATCTGTACATCTGACAAAGGATAAAATTAGTTCCAAAATATTATGACTGGGAATTTAAAATAGAATTCTACTGCACTGCAACTAAAATTGCTGATCAACGAACTCTGTTCCAAACATTCTATTTTTTAACAGTAACCAGTATGAATTTCATATAAATATAATCATTAAGTAGTTTTTTTAGTGTTTTGTCTTCTCTTAGTAAAGACTTGATAAAGCCTCACACTACTGAATACTTTGGGACAGAAGCCCGACTGCCAGATCTATAGCTATTTCATATCAAAGATCTTTTCTGGCTTTGAAAGCATCACATTTTTGGCATTCATCCTTGTTCCTCTCCCCTTTACTATGTATGAATTGCTTATCATTCCCTCACAGCTGAACAACAAATAGCCTGGATTGCACAAGGGTTGTCAAATACAGCCAACATTTTCCCCCATCCCTGCATAGTGCCCTGCAACAGGGCAGAGTTTGAACTGTGGGAATTTCAACAGTCCAGCTTTCAACACTCCTCAAAAAGAGAAAGAAAAATGAAATATATCTGCCTCCTATAAAATGTGACTTCCTTTTTTTTTAATAGTTCTTTTCACAAGGTCCGTCCTTCCTTCGATCTTTAAAATTAACTCCAGTTAAACGTATATCCTTGTTATCAAACTGAAATCCAGTCACAATTCTGTTAAAACATAATATGGAACTAAAATTGAAAGAAATGACAAGAAGCTAGATGAAGTAAGAGCTATTAGCTTATGTAACTTTCTGTTTAATATTATGGCATATAGACCTAGAAATCATATTCAAACTATATAATATCTTACCGTAGTAAAATAATTTAAAATCTCAAAGTCTCTGTATTATTATTATCAACATGTCAATCAATACTCGGGTTTTAGTGGCAGAAGAGCAATAACCCGTGCCTTCAATTTGCATAAGTGTCATCAATTTCAACCATTTCAATACCATCTTCATAAATTCATGATGTGCCCGCATGACAATTCTATGCATGTAACAGTTGATCAGTTAGAAAAATTTCACTGGTACTAGATAAGTTGTGGTCATTTTTCATTTTACATAATATACGATCACTATTAATAAACTAAGTAGTCCAACTTTTTGACAGCAAGTAAACAATGTCTCATATTCAAAAATGATCCATTCTCACAAACCCCCTTTGCCAGATAAAACCAGTTTACAGTTATTTTTCCTGTTTGTGAATATACCCAAAGATGTCTGCTAAAGTAATTTTTAAAAAAAAAAACCTACTTCGTTTTATTTTCTTGTTTCTTTTTAAAGAACAAACTAACATATATTTTTGTACAAGGCAAGCTAAAGGCATGAAAATGCAGAGAAAATTGTGGGGAAACTAATGTGGAAATACTAGCAAAGATACACTGTTAAGGTATCAGTTATAACTATATGTCTTTTGCCATTATGTGGAAGGTTTTTACTACTAAAAATGAACAGAGTAAAACTGGCAACTATCTTTCTGCCTTCTTCCAGCAAAAAGTCTGTCCCCAATGTCATAAAGCATTCTAGGCAAGTCAGCTAGTCATAAATCAGCAGCCAGGTGCATACCAACATTAGTCAACAAATTCCAGCCTCATTTCACTGACACAACAGAAGTCCTGCTAATGGGGGAAATAACTGGTCTGTTAGGATAAGGTTTCCCTTTTCTATTCAGGCTGGCCAGGTTATAGAACTTATTCTTTTGTATGATTTATTTTTAGATTTTCAGTTCTAGATATTTCAAAGCAGCTTATTAATAAATAGAAAGCTAAATGATTGAAGCAATATAAATGATTAAATATTAGTAACTAAAGTAATGCTAGCTTATGAAGTGCATTCACAGCTTCCTTTTATGATGAAAATGATTTCTTCTGATGCAGACGGAAAACATGAAACTGTGAGAATCCCATTGCTTTACCTGTATCTCTAAAGATATCTCGGTGATCCGATTTTGTTGATTGTCTATGACCTGTTGAGGAAAAGAAGGTAATAATATTCTTATTTATGTTTCTGGTTTCCTTTATCTTTTTTGAAGGACATACACTTCTAAAAGATATTGCAACATCATATTTGGAATTAACAACACAGAGAGATTGATGGGGTGCTTAGAAGTGCTAATACTCTGAAGGGCATTTATAGGATGGGATGAAAGTGATACTAGCCTTTAAAAAGGGACCCAGGGGAGTTCCAATAATATATGCAAATGGAAAATTGGTAGAAATGACAACCAGAAAAGAACAACTAAAGAACTTTGCTGAATAAAATCAGCATGGATTTCACGAAGTATCCAACCATCTGGAGCTTCTGAGAATACTAATAGTCATATTGGTTACTTTGCTGCCTTTCCTGACCTTTAAGAAATCTTCTACAAAATTCCTCTTCAACAGCTTTTCAGGAAACTTTCCCAGTGGTCATGGGAGAAAAAGGACCTATCCATTATGAATTGCTAACTAGTTTAAAGCCAGAATGCCAAGAGTAGAACTTTCATTCATGGACGGAATGCTGGATGAAGATGGGGTCTGGCTTGATCCCAGTGAGATATTCTTAAGTTCTTAGGAAACGGTATCTATAAATATTTAGATAGTAATGTTGGAATAAAATATCTTCCATTCAATATTATATAAATACATAAATGCTAACAGCAGCAAGTCAGTAACTGGAGGCTTGCATTTATTTGCCTCCACTCTCAATCTCTGTCTCTCTACTGTATCTGGGCATACAGTAATGCTGAGTCAAAGCACTTGCTGGTACTACTTTTCTTGTTAATGATAACAGAGAGGAAAAATTAATATGAGAGCAATATGGGTCAAAACTGAATCCACCTGACATTTAGACAACCATTTAATGCACTAACCTTATTAGCCTTCTCATTTTTTTCTTTGAGGCTTTCATTTTCACTCTGAAGCTGTTTTGCGTCCAACATAGGAAGACGGACACCATCTTGCAGGCATTTTTCTACTTTCTGTTGCAAGCTGTAGTTTACATTTTAGTAAGCAAAACGAAGAAGCAGACAAGTCAGGGCAACAGTTTCCACTGAAGGGCAAGAAAACTTACATGAATAACTCACAGTTTCCCATATCAGTTAAATATTATGCACCCCAAAAAGCCTTGTCCGTGTAATACCCTTATGACATACAAATGTTCCAGAGCAGGTAAGCATCTAACTTTTACTTATTATCCTGTTTCAAAGATAAAAATATTATCACAATGAAAATTGTGGCTTAAAATAGAAACAAGACTCTGCTTCAGATATGTATAGACTTTCAGGAGAACACAAAGCCAGCACGGTGGATTATACTCTCACAAACGCAAGAGGTACCACATGTAAGATGGAAACAATGCACTCAGAGATTTGGCTAACTATACTTAAATATCTAACCTTTCATCATCTGAACAAGCTGTGTTTGTTGCTCTTATCTTTTAGGAACACAGGGTCATGAACTCAAGTGGCCCATACTTTAGGATATTCAAAATGAAATACTAAGATAACTTTTTCTTACCATCTGTACTGGAGAATTATCATTTTTTCTTTTAATTTCTGTAACAGTTTTTCAAAAAACCTTATAAAAACAAGAGATTCCAATTGCCTTATTTTAAGATCCACTTGCAATTGTTTCCAAATGACATTGAAATGATATCACCAAACCTGGCAATTCACAAAAGCTCTTCCAGCCTTTAAAGATGTCACACATTGTTAGTTTTGTTGCCAGAACTTAAAATTCCTAATCTTTTGGATCCTGTGAGTTTCTTTCAGGAAACAGCAGCACAAACATACAACTTTCCAGGCTGACTTTATCATCTGTACAGATTATGTACAGAAGGAAAATTAGAAGAAATTTTTGATGGGTTCCGTGGCATTTTTCAGACTCTTCCTAATATTTTCAGCTAATTTTTAAGATGTTAGGCAGAGATAAATACTTTCATGCTACCAAGAGCCAAACTGTCCCTTCAACATCATCAGCACACTAGGTAAAAGAAATAGGTGGAACTTCATAGAGGAGAAACATGTCCCATGAAGCCCTTGCCCAATAGGGGGAAAAAACTTCATTTTTTACAATTTTATTCTAGGAGGCTTATCACTTTTAGCTTTTTTCTCTATAGAGAAAATGGCTCCACTTCACTGCACAATTTTTTTCTTGTCCAGAGAGAAGCATGTTCCTTTTTTTGTTTTTGTTTTTTTGCACAAAGAGAAGTTGAATCTTTACTCCGAAATAAAGAACTGCTTTGCTTCATTTAAAATAGGGAATAATCTTCCAGTCGTCTCTATTGAGAAAAACAGCCCTTATTTCCTATAGAAGTAGTCTGGGAACAGTTCTCTTTCTTGGGTTTGATCCTTTCATCTATGGGTGAAAGTTTACCATTTTCTGTAGGATAGATCTTTTTATGATTGCTACACCACTATGTGTGAACACTGAAGTTTTGCCAGCTATGCTAAGCTGGAAAATTAGCATCTGATAGCCACACCTCCTGTCATTGATGGAGGATGCATTATAAAACATTAAAAGGATACTAGGTTGGAAAAGAGCTTTTCCATCCCTTCCTCCCTAAAAGCGCAATGATTCGTATGCATTGAGTACCTTTTGCAAATGTGGCTTCCTTGCTTTCTGTGTGACATAGCAAAACAATTCATACTAAAGCAAAGTTTATTCCTACCAACTGCACTAGAATTGAGTCAGCATGCCACTAGATGGAAATATCTTACATGCAGCGACACAACCAGAAGGTGATCAACTATGTTACCCATACCTTTGCACTGCAACTATCAATTCTTTTTCTTTCTTCTTCTGGCACACAAGCTGCAATTCTTTTTCTTTACATTGTGTCTTAGATTCCTCCAATTCCTTTTCTAGCTTAAACATAGTAGCTTTCAGCTGCTTATATTTTTCTTCAAGATCCAGTAGCTGTAAAACAGGAAGCTTTTACTATGCAGAGCTATGCTTGTCACAAGAGTCAGTTTGGGGTAGTGCTTAAGGACACCAGACAAAAATCAAAGAGACTGTGAGTTCTAATCCTGCCTTAGACCTTTCTTGGTCATTTGGGGACTGTAGCTCTCACTCAGCACTTGGAAGAAGCCAACAGCCAACCACTTCCCAAAAAAGGTTGCCAAAAAAAATCTGCAGGGACTTGGAAGGAGAGAGAGAAAGAGAGAGGGGGGGGGAGGGGGGGAGGCAAGGAAGGAAGGAAGGATCTAGAAAAGAATCTGTTCTCTTGGCACCATTCAAAATAGAAATGCAAAGCAAAAGAAAATAGTTTGCAGAGTAGTAGCAAAGAAGCACAGCCATATACTGACTTTTAATGTTGTCCAAAAATCATCATTTTTACAAATAACAAAGATCTCAAGGAATAATGCAGAACTGATGAAGCTTCATGGATGGGAAGCAAAATGTTTTAAAGAAAAACCAGAACGTTTAATTGCTTTTTTTTTTTAAAAAAAGAACCTTTCGGACAAGGAATAATGTACGCAACTTCCAGTATTTCAGATTCTTTTTGAAGTTTCTAAAATTCAACATATTTTTTTTTTCATTTCTTCTTTCGTGAGGCATTTATAGATCCAAAAGATCTAACCAAAAGTTTGCCTGGGCTCTATACTATTATTAAATAGCAAAAATAAAATGTTTCAAGTTTGCTGTTTTTTTCTAATATAATCATCCTTAAGGCGATTGTATCCATATTCAATTTAAAAGACTGTTCCATTTTAAGGATAGGAGGAAGCATCATTTTTAACAATTTTTATATTGTAAATTTGTAATGTAAAAAAATAATTCATATTTTGTATTACACTGACAGATTATGTTGGGCTTTTCTGGAAAATTAATTCTGCAATTATGATAACCTCACACCTATTAATTTTCTTAGGTCCAAGATGTTAAAGATAATTTATGTAATGCAACAACTGGCTTATTATAAAATTGAAGATTATATAGTTTTTCATAATTACTTTTTCCTTAAACACACATGCATGTGCATATGTGCACACATACACATCCCCCCCCCCCGACACACAAACTGATGTACCTGTTAATTTAAAATCTTACGGGCTAAACAAACATTTTAGGCAAGCAATTTTTATTTGTGCATTAAGATTTTCTCTTCTCTTTCTTTCTTCTATAGAAACTGTCACATAACTTCTGGAAAGCAGAACCCGGAGGCTGCAGGAGAGACTGGGAACTGATGCTCCTATAGTGGGTTATTGCACTGGTATAGAAGCACTATTGGATTTATGTCTGTGTATTCAATAATTCTGAACACAATTGATTGTTAAAGGGATTTCTGTTAAAAGTGTAGAAACTGTATAGAGTATACTGTGGGCAGGTGGGAAGCACTAAAATGTATCATTTGGCAAAACCTCTGAATGGGCTGCTTTTAAAGCAAAACAATGCATCAATTACCTCTTTACTTTGCTTCTCAACATCATCCAGTGTTGGCAAATCAGCTAGGTATTTTTCAAGTGTTTCAATTCGTCTCTGTTTCTCTTTATTTTGTTCCAATTCTTTCTGGCATTTCTTTTTTAGGCTACTTATGTATCTGTCTCGGGTTTTGAGCTAGAAAACAGGTAAGATTAGATGTTATCTAACATGAGGTAAGAAACCATTAAAAAAAAGAATAGGTTGATTTATTTTTCAAGCTCAATCACCATTTTTTTCAACATTATCTATTTATATATAACTAAAAATGTAACCTTTAACTAGTTAAAACTGTGCATCCTAGGACAATATTTTTGAACCAAGATACTTCAAATGGGCTAACTTACAGAATGTGTCCAAAATCTGGAGGCTAGGACTCCCATGGAATTGAAATTTGGCAAATTTATATACTGTAAAACATTTTATGACATAAAAATTATCATAAAACAGTTTATGACATAATACTTAATGTCACAAAAGATTTCATGTGCTGATATTTGACTGTGCTATACAGTTCAATGTGGGCTATTTTCAAGGCAAATACATTTCTGAATCTACCCCAACGTTTCCTGTAAAGGCAGTGTATTATGTCACTGTTGAAGGGATTGAAGAGTCTGGCAAGGAAATATCTCTGAAACGATAAATCCAATGAGTCAAGGACTGTTTAGTATTTTAATAAAACTATCAGTGAAAAGATAAACAGGGTGCAATATAATGTTCATTTTTTTCAAAGACTGCATACTTTTGCTTAATGTATTATTTTCATAATTAAACATTTCTACAAGGTTAACCTACATGTCTATTCGAACTATGTCTTGTATTATTAATACCAGCACGCTAAAGACCAATTAAATTTTGCTTCCTGAGATTACTTGCCTTAACAGGGGAAAAAAAACCCTTCAAAGTAGCATAATTTTTATTCCTGCTGGTACACTATGTTTAAAATGTAAAAATTCTGCATAAAATAGCTTTTAATGCTTAATGTTTTTCTGAATGATGTATTCATTTCAAGTAAGTACAAAATATTTTTTACAAAGACAAAAGATACTTATATTTAGTATCTATTACCACCCATTATATACCTTGTTTTTATTATTTGTTAAGTTCACTAATCACATTAAAAATGAACAATTACATACCACTTGTTTTGATGATCATAAAAACTAGTAGAGATTACTAGTTTAAAAAAAGCATTAAAAGAGTAAAGATAAACTAGAAACAGAATACCCAGATGTCATGCTAACAGGAGTGATTGGCTAGCCAGTGGGAAAATATGATGGGTTTTATCAAAGGGTTTTTTACAATTTTATTTATGTATTCAATTTGTGGAACTGCTCACATCACCAATGAGACTGTGGCTCACAACAGTATCAAAAGTGAAAAAAAACTTTTTTTTTTACTTTATATCCTTTTGTTGGTTTATTTTTATCTGCTACATATTGAAAAAAATCATATATATTAAACAGTTTTGTGTTTTAATGTTTTTATTGATAGCTTTGTATGTTTCTATGTTTGTACTGATTTATTTCAAGATATATGTATATTCATACAAAGCTATCAATAAAACATTAAAATACAAAATTGTTTAATGCTAAAGGCCATAAGTTGCAAAATTTGATTCATAAGATTAGACAATACTATTTTTCATATTTTTATTTAGTGAAGCTTAGCAAATAACTTCTTCATTTTTACACTATGCAAAGCTGTATAGAATTTTGCCTTCTCTTTAAGTATTTCTTTCTCTTGTGGCTATAATCTGAAACAAAACAAAATCTGAGGGTAACTTTAATAAAGGACACAAAAAACAATGGTGAAACTGAATTAACTATTCACACTAAGGCAGGGGTCCCCAACCACCCAGGCCGCAGACAGGCACCAGACTGTGGTGTGCCAGAAATAGGGCTACACATATGAGTAAAGCCCCATCCGTGCATGCATGGGATGGAGGCAGCACGCAAAACCACACCCCCTCCGGTCCAAGAAAAAGCCTCTCTCCATGGAACCGGTCCATGGTGGCCAAAAGGTTGGGGGTCGCTGCACTAGGGTATAACATGAAGTATAAATTTTATCCTACAAGAGAATAAATTAGATGTAGTCATTTCAACTTAACTCTCACTTAAATCAATGAGACTTGTCACTATCAATTTGTCCAGATGATTTCATTGAAACTAATATTCAACTATCTTTATCTGAAATTATAGGGCACTATAAAGCAATCTAGAAGAAACATTTCTCTCAGTTACACGAAACGGGAAAATTATCCTTGTGAATGATCTGAAGATCCAATAAATAAATTTGCAGCCTGTAATGCAGCATACACCTCTAAGCAATGTATGCTTGTATTATAGAGATCAAATGATTCAATAAAATCAATATGAGACTCACCTTCTCTTCCATTTTCTTTTTATCTTCATTGGATCTGTTTACTATTTCTTTCAAAAACTCACTGAGTTGTACCTCCTTATTTTGTACTGATGCAAGCTTAACTTGCTCCCTTTCACATTGGGTCAAAGATCTCTCTGAAAATTGAGCAGGCATTGATGGTTTCTCATATTGAGGCTGGTTTAAGAAAAGAACAAGAAAAAGATTAGAAAATCTTATTAACCACCACACAGCTGAAGGAAGGCTCTTCGAAAAGGTTCTCTTACTGGATTTTTTAACTTAGATACCTGCTGGCAAGATAGGGATGGTTACAAGGTGCCAGCACTTGACAGATAAGCCTTCTTTCTTCCTGAATTGGATCTTCAAGATACACTGGGGTGGGGAACAGGGATACTGTTTTCCTTGCAGCCTATAGCTTCCTTTGTGCCTCTTTACTCAGCAAAGTGGCAGACAGTTCTGCAGGTCAGCCAAGGAGGAGTGAAGGAGTGATTTCTAACCCACCCTGCCTGTTTTTCGTGAGCAAAATCAAAAGCCAGCGGGAATTTGGAAATTGTTCCTGGTTTTTTTGCCTGTCTGTGGTCTGTTTCTTTGTTTACGTAAGGAAATATCTATGAAAGGATGACTGAATGAGTCATAGGCTTTCTAGTGTACAAAAGCATATCACAGAGAAAGATAAGGGAAAAATCACCTTTATGATCAAAAGTCTGTATTCTAAAGTCATACTGGTACTCAAATCTCTAATGATACAATAATAAATAATATTAGTGATGTGATATATATGTGTGTGTGTGTGTGTATAAAACAACTTTTTTATTTTAGATGTTGAAATGTTGAAGCATTTAAACATAATATGTGCCAATTTGAAACCAGTGTAAGGAAATTATAACACATATAATGAACAGATTTCAAACAATATTCAAATGCAAAAGTGCTCCTTTACACTATATATCAAATTCCTTTCATACTTCAAAATGTGGAAAGTGGGATGTTTCATTATAATGTTAATATAAACTTCTCCTTAAGGATGTTGAATTATTTAGGATTTTCATTAGACTAATAATAACAAATATAGATCAAGAACCTCATCTTACCTGAAAACTATTCATGTATGACTCTTCACAATTTACAATGTGCCCTAATCTTGCTTGTTGAGCTCGTAGTTCATTCTCTCTTATTTTCTGATACAGAAGGTTAATTTGCTGGTTTTGCCTGGAAATTATAAGAAAGGAAAAAGTCAAGTCACTTGAGTCTTATTTTCAACTTCAGTTTTCATCCTCTCATCCATTTGAGATGGAATTAGCCTTTTATTATCTCAAACGTAATTTTGGAATTTGTATTGACTGTCTGAATTAATATTAATGATGTGATCAGCATTTTATTCCTGTCCCTATGATTTTTGTTGAGCATATAAAACACTCATGCCTATGAAAGCCTTCTGATTCATTTCACTGGATTCACAGCTCTAGAGTCTTCTTTTATTGATCTGAATGGGGAAAGGTCCCTTGTACAAATGGGGTTCTTAATGGCAAATGCAGAATATAAGTTATCTCAGAACAAAAAATGTTTCTCCAACATGCATCAATGAATAATATATATGCATTTTCCATCTCCAGAAATCTGCAAGTGGTACGTAAAACTTAATTTTTATATATTTTAGTTGTGCTGTAACAATATATTTCATTGCACTTACACATTTGGATTCACTTGCTGCTTCCCCTAGGAAAATCTTGGCTTCTTATTTTCCTCTCCTCGTATTACATAATTTATGTCTCCCACCCTAAGCTAACTCTCTTTCTCAAACTGTTTCTTTTTGGCAGTATACATCTACTGGATACATCTCAATTACAGACATTCAGACAGCTACTAGATGGCAGGCAAGATATATTTTTTTTAAAAAACAACCCTAACTCTTTATTGCCACCAAGTGATCATTAGATTAAAAAATTGACCTATTGATTTTTATTTTTTTTCCTTTAACTTCAATCAGTTGTTGACACAATGTGAAAGGGAAAAAAGATATTGCATGGAGTAGCCAAATTGTTCTGCATAATAACTGAAGGAAGCTTTACATATACTAAAAAGTCTCCTCCAACCAATATTCCCAGTGTTCCTGGAGCTGGAATTTTAGCAAAGAAAGCAACACAATTACCACCTTAGAATGTTGTGCGTTCAAGCTGTTTGGACAGTAGACCAGAACAGACCTAATCCAAGTTACAGAACATTGTGGTGGTAGCAAGATTTAGGGTGGCACGATTTCCTGTTGGCTGTGGACAAATGCAGCTGAATGTTTTACTAGGAATGACTTGTTATACTCAAGCCTAATTAAAAAAAAACCATGGATCAATGTTAATATTTTCTTTAATTTTTAAGCAATTAACTAGGACAACTTTAATTTTCATGATTTGAACCTTAAAAAGAGAATGTAAAAGATGATGACTATTCAAAAAGCTTATCAAAACAAACTCTACAGGAATATTTTCAATTCTGATCATAATCCTCTAAGTCTCTGGAGTTGTCTGACAATAAAAGTCTCATGACTTGTGCATTTCATTGTTGATAATGTTATATGGTGGCTATAATCCTTTGGTACCTCAACAGCTGTTACTAGTAATCCACTATGTAACTCCATGTTGATAAGGCTTTACTAAAAGAAAAAAAATTGCAGCATGCACTTCACGCTATGATCCCAGAAATCTACTCAGCATGTGACAACTGAAATAATACACCAACTGTGCTAGTCTAGAAATAATGCTAGCATCTTTTAGATTGTTAAATTTAACTTGCTAAATGTTCTCAATGTTCTACTATGGAGAAATCCAAATTCACATACCAAAATGAAATGGCTTTCTCTCAAAATCAATCATGGGTTCTTTTTTTTTTAAAGTTAGTTTACTTTAGTTAAGCTGCTTAAAATCCTTTTTAAAAAAATCACTTGATTCCATTATTTCCCTCCAAGGTACTTATAATTTCTCCCTTGCTGAAAGCCCCTATTCATTGGATCACATTTTGCAAAGTAAGTTGCACCTATTATACAGTAAAATATCAATCATTTTGATATTTGATAAGTTACACTTATCAGAGAATAAAGTATCAATCACAATCATTTGTTCTCAGTGATAAAGTAAGCTGCACCTACATATCAGACTCTTGTAAACATTGATTACTTGTGATTAATTAATTAATTAGGCAGCCTACCTGTCTTCTTCCTTAGTGGATAGAAGCAGAAGCAATAATTCTGTAACTATCAAAGAGAAGCAGAGAGATCCAAACAATTGGTATCCTTTCCACTGAATCCAATAAGAAGAAATTAACATGGATAGTTGCAGAGCTGGTGATTGCATGCCGTTCTAGGAGGATATGTCTGGGAAATGCTATCCTAGAATCTGAAGATCCTTCCTTACAAAGCATCCAGAATCACATAATCATAAAGTTGGAATTGGGCATTTAAGCTAGTGAGTCCACCTCCCATCTTGGGGCAAGAATTCAAATTAAAGCATCCATGACAGATGTTTATCCAACTTCTGCTTGAACATATTTAGTGAACAAAGAGCCCGCTAGTTCCACTGCCAAATTGTTCTGCATACCAGGAAGCCTTTTCTGACAATCAATGAGAATTTACTTTCCTGCAACTTCAATCTGTTATTTCATGCCCTGCACTATGAAGGAATGGAGAACATGTCTTGCTCTTCAGTATGACATATTTCAGATATTTAAAGAATTCTATTGTATCCTCAGTCTTTTCATCTCATGATTAAGCATTCCCCATTCCTTTAATCTCTCTTCTTTTTAGTCCTTTGATTATTCCAACTCCTCTGCCCTGAATGTTCCAGGTTATTTGAATCCTCTTAATATGAGATAACAGTGCTGGACACAATACAGCAGATGAAGTCTGTAATGCACACTAATTAGTAAACCTATTACTTCCTGCGATTTTCTATCAAAATGATGTATATAACCCACCTTCTTTTAACTTCTCAGAGAAGAGATACACAGGTATTATGTTATGTCATACCCCCATGTATAGGTTTCTTCATGACTTCAATGTGAATTTTATTTATTTATTTGATTTATTTAGGAAAATTTATATGGTTACCCAACTCACTAAAAACCCAATATGAAAGCAATAACAAGCAGTAACTCTCCCCACACCCCTTGGCGACAAGTATAAAATAAGCCATTAGAAGAGCTCCATTCCATTGTGGGGTTCCCAGGCCTGTTGGCAAAACCAAGTTTTCAGGGTCTTGCAAAAGAGTGTCAAGGTGGGGGCAATCTTATCTCAAGTATGATGCTGTATGGGGAAGGGGCCACTAGGGAGAAGGCCCTTATTCTTGGTCCCACTAGATGGACCTCCTTAGAAGGGGACCCATAGAATTCCCTGCCTCCCCACTCTGGTGGGTTGGGTAGAATGATATAAAACCATTGCGCTGTATATAGTAATCTAAAATGTGAAGGTCTGTTAGTTCAGTACTGGTAGAGGGTCTATAAACGATATAAAATAACATCTAGCTATTTATGTTTTAAAAGTCCCATTAAGGATGAAACTGGTCATGGGTTACCTCTTATTAATCAATATTCCTGTCATATGGAAGCTACATCTCAGTTTATAAATTCCAAAACTGCATTGGCAAGCCCATATTACTGATTCATATTCAATGTGCAATGAAATACTACATAATATTTTTCCTCATCCTGGAATGCCCCATTTATAATAATCCACTGTATTCTCCAAGCAACATGTCTCACAAGAGCGCTACTACCTTCCTAAAGACAAGAAGACTGTTTCTTAATTCATGGATTTTATTATTATGTAAGTCTATTTATTGCATTTCTATCCTACCATTCAGGATACAAACTCTTTGCCAATTTTGTTATGCAAAGTGTAGAGTTTATTCCATCAAAGATCTACTTTTGTATGTTACAGATGTATGTCTCCTCATATATATGCCATACACCGACACATTGTTTAATTATCAAGGCAGCCACTACTGGAAATAAATTTATTAGGCCTGTATAGACAACTGTCAATTTGTCAATATTGATCTCTTACCGAATATTGAGCATTTATTGACTGAACTTTTATGAGCTGGTCACTCTTTTATGAGCATTCTCACATCTTTTCTCTAAATCTCTCTTGTTTTTGTGAATAAAGCCAAATATCATTTTTTTTAAGATTAGTGACCAAATCTTGTAATATTAATCTACAGCAGCCTTAAATAAAAAATCAGAGTAACATGCCGTTTCCCCGTTACACAATTAGGCTGATGTAGCAGTGATGATGTGCCAAGTTCTGTTTACGGCAACAGGCATTCCATAAACAGAAGTGATCTAATGTACCTATGGCTACTAGGAATACTTTGTGCAGGCAGGATTCTGCTACATAAAGATGAATAGCTATCCATGCACACACATAGAAAATATACTGATGGCTGTTCAGCTGATAGTGCATTCTATGATTTATTACAGGTGTTCTTCTTTATCACTTCCATTTTTTCCCTTTCACACGAAACTGTATCTTATTGGAGACGTATAAATCTTCTCTTGAGAAGCCAGGAAAATATCTCATACTGACAGTTATTTTCTTTGTACAACTCCTCCACTGTTATATTGAAACACAGAGGCCACTTTGTTCTCCCTCCTTTCCCCCTGTTGCTGATTCAGTTTAATCTCTCCCTAATGGGTTTAATAAAACCTGAAATTGGTTATTTCAAAAACCAGTCCCAAGATTCTTCTTCCTTTTCTCCTCTACGTTTTCAGTATTTTAAAGATACTGCATATAATTTATTTGGCAGGCGGTGGCAGATAAGCAAATGCTAATAGGCAATAGGTATTTAGTTATACATTTAATCTTCACATGTATATTTATTTATAGATGCTGATTGAAATTGTATTGATTCTGTCTCTCTTTCAATAGATCTAACTTAAATATGAACAAACTTGAAATATTGGGGAGGCTCATAATGTGTGTTCAATAGGATAAAACAACATTGGTATTTGTTGTGTACACACACACACACACACACACCGAAAATAACTTTTTAGACTAGAGAGAAACCATTCCATTTGCCCCATCTTTGCTTCTTGAGGCACGGCGGGGTTCTGAATTTGATATAAACCAAGGGTTTTAGAATTTGTTCAATTGTTATACAGTATGAACTAATTTCTCTCTATACTGTACAGCCAGAGAACTAAACAGTTAATTTAGGTTCAATAATATTTTCAGCTAATAAATTTGATTCTTTTTCTTTAAAAGTTCAGTAACCAATTCAGTTATTTTGAAGTCAATTTTAATTGTATTCAGATATATTTTATATAATTTTGTTTTCTGTTATTGCTATGGTATAACAAAGGTAAATAAATACCAGCTACATGTTTAAATGAGAAAGGTTTCATGGCAAGATTTCAGAAGTGATTTGCCATTGCCTGCTTCCTAGAGCTGACACAGAATGACTGTACCAATATCACCCAGTTGGCTTTGTGCCTCACAATCTCCTGCTTTCTATCCTGGTGCCTTAATTACTACATCAAACTGTATCTCTTATTGCCTTTGCTTTAGTGAAATTCTTGTCATATTTGACCAAGCATAAGATAAGAATAGAAAATATTTATTTTAATTTATTCTGGATATTAATTCTTGTCTTCTCAAATGAAAAAGAGCATGTATATATTTCATTGATATAAATCTCTGGTGAAGCCAGATTTAGAGTAGTGGAAGGAGTCCAACTATGTGTGAGTGGATATCCACTCATGCAATGGAACTTTCCCTTGCTCACTTTCAATTTGATGCCAGTTCTCTGGTACATAACTGAGAAGTCACGGGGTCTTCAAGAAGGCGAAGATGTTATGCTATCAGATGTTATACCACTGTTGCACGCCTTTGCTACCAATGATGCCTAGTTTTATTACTCAGCTCTGAAAAGCATATTCCAAAACTCAAAACAAGATAATAATCTTCAGCCATCCCACAAATGTCTTCAGAATTATTTTTATTCTGTTAAAAAAGGATTACTTTTAAATAAGCGTGCCTAAGTTTTCAGCAATAAAAGAACAAAGGGTTGAAGCCTGATAGAGGTTTATAAAATGAATAGCTCTATAGCACTAATACAGAGCATTCTCTCTCCATTATAGCATTAGTTCTTGGCATTAGAACTTGGAATTAGAACTGAAGCTCATTAACAATAACATTCCTTCCAAAAGCTTGGTGGAATCCTAAGAAATTAAATTAGCTGCTTGTTAGATGGCTTTTAGAAAGAACAAGAGGGACCCTGTAATCCATGTTGGAATGCATCCCCAATATATCTTAGGCAGTAAAAAAAAAACAGAGCAATCATATAAAAGGACAACAGCACAACTGTGCAAAATTGAACTTTCTGAATATTTAAAAGTACATCCAAACAGCATGCAATTCAATAGAGTATGAGGAAACTGGATTCACACAAACAGTGGACCTGCTAGGTAGAATTTAATCATATTAAATTTAAGACCAGTTCTTTGATATGGCTCAATTATGCATGAAGCAATATCAATATGGCTTTGTTCTGCCATTGATCAAGTCAAAGCAAAGACAACTCTACAAGGAACAGAATTTAATCAACAGACTCACAATGTTAACTATATTTCTATTAATGATCAATTATCATAATATTTCTATTATGATGATCAGAAGCTGCTTCAGAATTTCAAGTATTATTCTATTTCATGGAATGATACTTACTCCTCCAAATCTTAACCTTTGAGTTTACCTTTCCTAAAAAAGCCTTTTGAACACCACTCTGTTGTTCAACCGAGAACACAGCAAATGCTATTATTTTCAGGGGCTTATGTCATGTGTCTAGCATTCGGAATTTATTCACGTTACCATTCTAGGTAATCCTTGCCAATAAACAGTGCCAGTATTAGCACAAACACTTCAGTAGAAATGTGTAGTATGCCATGGCCAATCAAGGTCAAAACAATTGAAAGTACTGTAAAGAAGTAGTTGCATAGTGTAGGTTATCTTCAAGAGAGTCAAGTCAAGGCACAAATGCAATACTATGCAAAACCATGTAAGAACATGCTACTCCCTCTAGTGTAAAAATGTAGTGTTTAATAATTGCTAAATAATGAAAATAATGAGGCAATATAAAAAAAAATAAAGCAAAACTAAATCATATGGCAGTTAGGCAGAAGGGAATAGGATCATTCTTGTGGCTTCACACATTTATTACAGTCATCTAATGTTGGTGCACTATAAACAACAATTTCAGTTAAACTGTCAACATTTCTTAATGAATTCTCTTCAAAGAGTCATGAACCTTTTTTTAATCTTTCAATCAATCCTTGTGACCAGAAGTAATACTAAGAATGACAACGTATATTTCGTTATGGACAACCAAGTGGTTATCTTGTTGTATCAAGGAAATGTCAATCACAGCACTTTTTTTAACATACTTAATCATATGCATTTGTTTTTTGTATGTGCTTTTTTCATGTAGGTATGAAGGGTTGAAAAGCAAAGAATATCTAGGTACACCAAAAGGAATACTGCTGGTCCCATAAAAATGTGAAGTAAGAAAAGACTAGACAGGGCCCCATCATTGAATAAATATGGATGTAGGCAACCATACTGCATAAAATGCTGTACATAAACCTTAAGAAAAAACACTTTGCTGAATGCTTAATGGTTTAAACTGAAATGGAGCCATTCCATAGTACTATTCAATTTTAATTGCATCTTGTTTAATGATAATACTATTTTTTTGTATATCTGTAGTTTAAGACAGAGCTTTGTTATGCTTTGACAAACAAAGGTCACCAGAGATCAAATATTCAGCATTATACATTTATTTATTATTATTTTATTAATTTTTTATGCCACCTATCTTTCCTACAAAATATAAAAACAAATAGAAAAATAATTAAAATATATTAAAATATTACAACTATAGAAATTAAAAACTTAAAAGGTATACAAAATTGTGCGTACATTATATACACAAGATAATATACAACTACCACTATATTGCTATATAACGGTACACAGTTATACACCACAAACTCAAATATGTTTCTATTACCTAAAAGAGCTTTGAAAGGCAAATCTGAAGCAAATTGAAGCTACAATATATATACTTACCTATCAATCACAATTTCTTTTTGCCTTAACAGCCCTTCTTTAATTTTCATCAGGGACTCCCAATTATTATAGTCCTGAAAGTTTGTAGCTGGATAACCTTGATGATACGATCCACCCAGAACCTGCACAAAAATATGCATAAAATAACATTAATAAATCAGAAAGTGAGAAAAGTCTACCATCCTATCATATTTATACATTTAACAAGGTGCTTAGACATTGGTAAATAGCCAATATACTTCATGAATATATTTGGAAACTATAAAATCCATGTCTTTCTTTAAGATATACCTGAAATATAACTGTTTCACATTTTATAGAAACTTTAACCTACAATATTTTCCTCTAATGTTTTCTTGCTTTACATTTTTATGGAAGTGAAAGCTAATTAAAGAGTTAACACATTTTTTTTAAAGTTTTCTGCATTTTCATCACCATGGGATTCATTGGTTACTGTATGCTTTGGAGGCCTGGGTATCTCACATCGAGAAACTGTGCAAATGACAGTTTCTGCAGCATTTCAATGATGCTTGTACATAATACAACTATTTAAATGAAAAATGTATTCTTTTTCTTTAGAATGATTTATGAAAGTCAGCTCTATGTAGAGCTTTCATGAGGAGTTTCAAAAATTAGCCAGATATCAAAGAAAGCTAAGCACAGTTGGATTGTTTAGTGCATACAAGACAGACTGCCAATAAATCCCAGGCTTGTAGGCTACACGGGAAGTTGAAAAATTTCCAAATGCAGGCAATGGTAAACCAACTTTGTGCTGTTGCCAAAAACGTACACAGATATGTCTGCATAATCACGAGTTAAAGCTTGATTAGATCTGATGATTAAATGTCACTTCCTACTCTACAATTTTCTTCTGAATATCAGCATGACATTTTAAAAGAAACTTATTTTCATCTCAGTAAAAATGTATGAGAGCCTGTTTGGTGTAATGGTTAAAGCCATTAGGCTATTCCTGCCTTGGACATAAAGCCAGCTGCGTGACTTTGGGCCAATCCCTCTCTTTCTCAGCCCTAGGAGAAGACAATGGCAAACCGCTTCCAAAAATGTTGCTAAAAAAACTGTAAGGAAAAAAAAGACAGACAACTTACAACCAGTCACTTAGTGACCATTCAAAGTTACAATGGACCCTGAAAAAGGGACTTATGACCTAGTTTTGAACTTCTGATGTCCAGCTTCCCCCCCCCCGAGGTCATGAGACAATATTTTGGACCCTTGGGAACTGGTCAGCATTTACGGTCATTTACAGTGTCTTATGGTCATATGACTGTGATTAATGATGCTTTTGCTGAGGCTCAATTATGGTTGTAACTCAAGGACTACCTGTACTGTTCTGCAACCAGAAGAATGTTTTCTAGATCATCTCTACTCCTATAGTACTGGTTCCTATCTTAAAGCTCCCTATGAGTTTTGTTTTGTTGCAGTATGTAGGGCATATGCAGGATATATGTTATGTATACTTTTTCTTAAATTTTATGGAAACCAGAATTGAGAAATTTAAGACACTATATTTTTATTAAAATATCAGTATAAGCTATTTATTTGTCTAATTGTCATTTATTTCTAAATGGTCAATCTCAACTGTTTTTTCTACTTAAATCCAATTTTTAAATAATTTATTTATGAAAGAAATGCTGATTCAATCAGGTGAATCTAGGCAACTATTTTACCAGTGCTATTAATGTAACTTGTTTGACCTACAAGTATTCAGAACAGATGAACTTTTGATTCTATAGGGTACATAGTATTGAATTCTCACAGCAAGCTCTGAATCAGAAAAAAAAATCCTACATGACTAAAAAACAGATTATGTGATATTTCTAAATAAAGGTAGCATCCTAAAAGAGTCAATAAGTTAATTTAATTAATGAGTAGATTACAAACTCGGAGGGATCCAAAAGATGAAGAATAAACTATTTAAAAACTATAGCTGAATTGCTTCTGAAGCCCAGTACAACAGTTTTGCAATAAGACATGTTTTACTTTCAGTATATACCAGATAGTACTGTACATTGTATAGACCAATGAAAGTTACATAAAAGTAAGCTTGGCTTTGGCGTCTATATTTTAGTACTGTAAACATTATGAAGAATTAATTGTAAAGCAAAAAATACAATATTTAGAACATGCAATATGAACATACTGGTTAAATTAAAGAACTTTGTGCGCTTAGAATTTCCTAAAATCTCAATTGTTGGACTTCATATTTGAGAAAGATTCTTTTAATACAAAACATACAAATCTTTTTATGTGCAAATGGTCTATAGATGTTTCCTCCAAAATTATACTAATGCATATACATAATTTACAATATTTCAGACAGTACTCATGCTTACTATATAATATGATAGAAGACCTGATCAACCCAGATGACAACCTAAGAGAAATGCAGAAACCTTATATTCTGAATTCAGTGTGTCAAATCAAATCACATACAAACCTCAGCTTCTGAGTAACAATTTAGTGCAGATTCATTTAGCAATTTTACATCCAGGCAGGAAATATTTCATGGAGCTTAAATGAGCTATTTTACCTGCTTTTTCTCTCTGGTTACTATATTAATATTTAACGTGAGGAAAAACATTTATCTGTCTCATATGTAATGTTCTAATTCATCTCTTCTTCTTTTGTAAAACTTTTACAATCAACACACTTCATTGAGAGAAATACTTGCAAAGAGTTTACATACTCATTGACCAGTTATAAAATTTTAAGACAGAAAATATCTAATACATTAACAAATTCTGCAATGATCTACTCTAAAGTTAGTCGCACATTTTCAGAAAGTTTCAATTTATATTCTGGCCATTGTTATGGACAACACTTTTAGGTGGCACTTCAAATGACGTTCACAGCAAGTGTGTCTGGAATTTTCCAGAGATAACAGAAGGTCTCTCCTAAGTATAGAAACACTTGTTTTAATAAGTGTTTATATTATCTTCTCATTACAATGAAATTCACTAAAGATCATTACACTCCTTCACCTTCTTTGAAGTTCCTGGAACCCTAAAGGCCTATCAATTTTTAAATTCTGGAATAAAAAAGTATAAGATTATTCTTGAGCCCCAATTTATTACTATATGATTGAATGAAACCATACATTTAAGAAGTTAAAACAATGCCAAATATTTTGGCTGAATAACTGATAACATCAGAAAAAATATATATAACTGTGGCTAATATTCATTGGCACCTTAATCGCTTGCCAAACTGGCTCTATGTAACTAACTATGAAATTATGTACCCTAAGCTACTGAAAAATCAATACGTTTTCCAAAGATGTATGAAAAGATTCAGCAAATGGGTTTACTAAAGATGAAGACTGCTTCCATCATTTCAAAGAGACACCGCATGAAAGAAGAATCTTCCAGTTTCAATTAACAATCTATCTGGAATAGTCAGGAAAACTTAACTGAATATTAAAGCCAAGTGAAATATAGATTATATCTTATGAAGCCTTTCCCAAGCAAAAGAAGCTACCTTGTCCTATTTATCATCTAAAAAAGTAGCCAACTTCTGGCAGGAAGTGCTGAAAGTGAAACTTGCTGAAAGTGCAATTAGTCCATTAAGAAAAATGAAAATGTATAGTGAGAAAAAGGTAGAATTTAACCTTTTGTGTCATTCCAGAAAATTGACCCCTGCAACTTGATAGGCCACTTTCAAAAATCAGCAGCTTGATAAAAACCATCTTCATAAAAATTCTAAATGATAATCAGTGGAATTTGACTCCATAATAAAAATTCATGGAAAGATAATTGTGAATATAAGAACATACAGTATATATTTAGTTCCAAGATCCTTTAAGAGCAGATAAGGACATGCTATCCATACATCTTCTAAAGTAATCGACTGTACTGCTATTCTCCCATTTGCTTTTATTTCTAAACATGAATATAAATGTTTTGGCTTTAATGTGTAAATGTTCTCCTATCAATAGGCAATGTATATTTTACAGCAAAAAAAACAGAAGAATGTTAGTTAAACAAAGGTAAAGTGAAAAAGGTAAGCTATCAAATAATACAGAATATTAACTAACATTCATTTCTCAATATGCTGTCTTATTGCCAAAATGTGCATCCATAATAAAAAGAGAATAATATTGATTTTACAGAGTATTTTCAGTACAAGTCATACTCATAGGATTGCTGAGATGGAAAAATGGAGTGCCAGTATAGCTCTTTCAATTATTTGAGCAAAGGCAGGACATAAATTGAACAAATGAATTTGTGCATTACTAAATTAATGCACAAAATCACTTAATAAACAAATTCAACTGCACAGAATGCTATGTATTAAGAAAATCGTTTCAAGTGAAAAGACTTAGATCTCCCACAAAAATCACTGAAGCCAGCTGAATTGTGCCATGAGCATATAACAGCTTTATGACTTATGTGCATTTCCAGAGGACTGCTATTAACCAATGGAAAAAAAACTGCATATCATAGTTTGCAGTTCAGCCATGATGATGATGAGGATTTAAATTTAAATTTATTACGGCCATCCACTCCAAAACGTCTAAGTCTGGATGGCTTACAATATATCAAAATATGTAATTGAAACAATTAAAAACAACAACAAAACCTGTAGCCCAAACAGGTATTACAGTCCAAAACATGTCAGGGTCTCCACAAATAGACTAACCCCAAGTCTAGGAACTGAACCAGATCTTAAGGGACTTTCTAGAACCCTAAGAGTATGGCACCATAGGAATGCTATTTCAGAGGAAAGGGATGCAACACAGAAGGCACTCTTCCTTGGTCCCATGAAAAGACATTTGAATGAAGGGACCTTGAGGGTATCCAATCTGCCCAACCATACATAGCAAGTGGGTAGAAAGTATTGCGGACAGATGGTCCCATAAATAACCAGGGTGTATGTCATTAAGGGTTTTATAGATGATCATCATTTATAAGTGGTAAAGTCCTTAGAGATGCTGAATCCTATATTCTCTTTGACACCAGCCACATAACATGTTCCTTGCCATCACTCGGTATAATAACATCACTCTATGAGGATGTTGGTTCCACTCCCTCTCAGCATTTCTTTGGCATATGCAGTACCCAAAATTCTGCCATGAATTTATGTTTTAAATTTTCTCTGGATACAAGTTAAGAAAAGCTAATGGTAAACTCTAGACAGTGTACACTAATTAATCAGAATGTATGATGCTGAGAATGAACATCTAAGATTTGAAAGTGATTATTCTTAATTGTTTCTGTAAATTCTAGTAAGTTGTTCAAAGCTGGAATGTTCCCTTGTATAAAACACAGATGAAAAATCATCACTAAAGCAACAAATACAATATCTAGCCTCTAGTCAATAATTGTTGTTAAAATGGAAATAATCCAGCTCCAGAATTATTTGTTACTGAACAGTACCTCAATTGGCATTACAGCCTTTTATCTCTCCTTCATATGTCTTTGCCTCTGTGTTCATCCAGCACTCAAAACATGTCAAAGAACACAACTAATCTCATTGTTTCCTGGAACAGTTTATCAGGAAAACACTCAACACAGTTCCAAAGTTACAAGTCTCTTAGCACATTTTTTTTTTTGCCAGACATGTAACATTTTCTGATGCAAAATGGTAGAGAAGATGAAAGAGGAATTCACACTGTAAAATTGTTATTTTATGACTTGCGCTTTCATTCAAGAAGCCTTCCAAACTGACTACAGGGCAAAGTAGTAGTGTTACTGCTAAAATGCTAAAAAAATCTTGTGTAAGCTGGATCTATATTTATAATTATCAAATACATGATGAATTTACCATGGTTAATATTAGGATTGTATAACTCTGAGAACAAACACAAGTTAATTTATATTTTCTGCATATGGGTGTTCTGCATGGTTAGGAATCCAAACTGTGATCTACACACTGAGATGCTGACTGCTAGAAAAAAAAGTTTAATAAGTTTAGAGAAAAATGGAAAGAGAGCCAGTTTGTTCTAATGGTTAAGGCACCAAGCTAGAACCTAGAAGCTTTTTTTGAGCTCTAGTCCCGCATTAGGCTTGTAAACTGATTGGATCATTTTAGGCCAGTCGTTCTCTCTCAGTCCATGATGTCAGGTTCAGGTGACAAGCTTATTGGTTGATTCTTGCTAAAACTGATGGGTAAACAATTGGTTGATCTGAAAAAAGCAGACCCTGCACTTGTGGAAAAGCACTAGGAAAAAAAAAAGAAATGCATTTTGATAAATCATGACGTGCAGAGCAGGAAAAGAAACAATACCATGTTCTCATGACGGTCTTCAATAACAAGCCTAGGTGGCGCAGTGGTTAGAGTGTTGAACTGCAGGCCACTTCTGCTGATTCAAT
>JANHFL010010155.1:92644-108279 GCA_032468155.1 Oxyrhabdium leporinum | reverse complement strand
AGGTTGGGGGGGGGGGGAGGCATTGGGATGTACTCACATTAGCTGTGGCTCACTAACTTTTTTTTCAGGTATTGGACAAAAAAAGCTCTTATGAGTCAAGAAATGCTCACACAAGAGTACTGCAACCCACACATATGTCAACTGTAACTCACTGTGACTGAACTGAACCTGCTTATAACAGCAATCAAGATTTCTAGTGCAAGCAAAATAAGTGCAAAGTTTGCCACAATGGATTTTGCTGCAAATAGAGGTCTCAACCTGTTACTCAATTTTCTACTTATTTTTTTGGTTCTTGTTCTTATGTTCATTCTTGTAAAGCTCATGTGAGGGTTTTTTAAAGTCTCCATTTATGCCATCATGGTAACTTGAACCTTCAAACTGTATGAATATAAAGAACAAAATGAACAAGACAAAAAAAGCCTAGACTTAACATTCTGCAGATCAGGGAAGCTTTCACTGAAATTAAAAAAAAATAAATATTATTTTTACAACGGAACAGATCAGATCAACAGCACAATCTGAAACCTAAAGTAGAAAAAAGGAAAAACAAACATGAAATTCTCTACAGGAAGAAAATAATGGATGTAAACATGGAATCACCTGTGACTTTTATATTGAAGATAAGGGCTAATAGCCATTTAGAGGAAGTAGAAATACTACATGAAGAGTACATTTCCGCATATTTGATGACAATACCTATACATGGGAATAAAAATGAGCATAATGTGACTTCGTTATGAACAACCGTGCATAAGATTACATTGCTTGTTATTATTAATATTACAACAGGGCATTTATATTCTATTATAAAGTGCTATAATACAGTATTATTGTAATAACGTTTTTAGTAAACTATAGAATACACTTTCCACTAAAAGCATATTAACCTTCCCATACTTTATGTAAGTTACTTCTAAGCCTGCTTGTCTCTATTGTGAGGTTTTATTTGGGGGTGTCTGCCTCTCAAATTCACTACTGTTAGAAAGTTTCAAACTAAGTCCTATTCAATTACTCACTCCCTATGCCTTTCATGCCAGATGAGAGGAATCTAAAAGACAATTAGAACATATGACTTTAAGATTTTTTTATGTATTGATTTTGTTGTGATGAGATTACAAATTGTAACTTCAAGCAGACTTCAGAAACTAAGAATGCACAATTTCTTTATAAGCAAAATATTTCCATTTGCCACTTTTACTCTTCTTATCTTTATTTCACACAGAAATGAAACACCCAGTGAAATTATACTCTAGATGTGATTACAATTTTCGATGTCCTCTGCCAGCTTTCCACAATCAAAATCAATGGGAAACCCACAGGAACTTGGAAGTCACAGTTACCTGAGGTCCTCGCTTAACAACCCACACAGTCCTCACTTAATGACAGCATCTGGGACTACAGGAATTGTCATCACTAAGTGACATGGTCATGTGACATCACACTTTACAACCACATTGTTTAGAGATGGCAATTCTGATCCCAATTGTTGTCATAACCCAAGGATTATCTATATCAGTGGGAGATATGTGCGTGTGTGCCCATTTTAGGACAAGAGTCACTTTCAAAAACTTGAGAATTCTGGCAATATAGTAAGACAAACTAAGTTTGATAATGTATCTTCAAAAAAAAACAGCTACAAAATTTTTAAAACTTTTCAAAAATAAAATTATAATAAAAATTCCTGATAATCTAGAAATATGGTAGAATGTCTGAGTATAAACGTTTGTGAACATCTTTATATACATTTGAGTAACTCATCTATACTTTAATTATTTTAAAATTTCAGATATATTTTAGCAGATTATACCTCTCCTTTCTCAACATTACATAGGCCACTGGCCTTGGCTTCTGGAGTCTGGAATGTTGCCACTGAAAACACAAATATCTTGTTATATTGGGGAGAGGGGGCACTTATTTAAATATGACCTGGAATACAGTAAAATTTGACATTTTGAGGAATTTCAAACACAAGCAGCTCAGGTCTTCCCAAAGTGCTGCATCTTGTTGAGATGTATATAAAGGCTACAATTAGTAAACAAATCTACACACATACAGGTACTCCTCAACTTACAACCGTTCATTCAGTGACTATTTGAAGTTACAGTGGCACTGAAAAAAGGGACTTATGAAGAATTCTTACAATTACAACCATTGCAACATCCTCAAGGTCATATGATCAAAATTTGGGTACTTGGCAACTAACATGCATTTATGACAGTTGAATTGTCCTAGGATCATGTGATCACTATCTGCAATGTTCCCAGCCAGCTTCTGACAAGCAAAGTCAAAGGGGGAAGCCAGATTCGCATAATGACCACATTTAACAACTGCAGTGATTCACTTAACAACCACAGCAAAAAGGTCATAACATGGGGTGGGACTACCTTGCTTAGCAATGGAAATGTTGAGCTCAACTGTGGTCATAAGTCAAAGTCTACCTGCATGAAAACGCAAAATACTTCAACAAATGCACTGGGTTATCATGTCATTTATTTTAATGTATCAACAGTGTCGCTTTTGCTGAATAGTGAAAAAGAAGATAACGTGTTCCATCTCTACAGAAAATGTGTGACAACTTTAATTTCCTCACTAACTCAGCAGCAGCAATATCACAAGGGTAAAAAAAGCCCAAAGGGGAGGAAAACTCAAAGTATATGACTTGATTAGATTATGACTTCCTCTATTTCTCAGTATAAAATTATTTTCACAACACACAATAAAACATAGGCATATAAGCGAATCTTCACCATTACAGAATTTGTAAAGTTATTAAAGAAAAAATGCTTATTAAACAATTCTAAATGACAGAAAACCAAACTGTTTCCTCTTTTATTCTTTTAAATAAATGATATTATTAACAGAAAGCAAAGGATCAAGATCATATTAGAATTATGACACCAAGGTAAAATACATGTATGTATCTGTAATTGTTGTTACAATTATTATTTTGATATCATTTATTATTGTTCTGTGTCACACTGGGAATATTAAATGAAACTGTTAAATATAATTTATTGTTCCTTATTATGACATACCTGACAAATCTGTGATGTAGTCAAGTATTATAGTCATGAAGCTAAGGCGCAACAAAGACTTTACTTTTAATCTTGCTTCTACTCTAAACTCACTAAAAGACTTTACCTAAAACACTACTTCTTCCCTTGAGCCTTAGACCTCTACCATATGGAGAAAGAAAACAGTCTACCTCATGGGTGTCAAACTCAAGCCCCGGGGCCTGGATCTGGCCCGCAGGGTGCTTAGATCTGGCCGGCAGGGCTGCCCTGGAAACAGCAAAGGACTGGCTCATGGTGCCTCTGCCAGCAAAAACAGAGCTCAGGAGGGCTATGTGCGGCCCTCCCGAGCTCCATTTTCACTGGCAGAGGGTTGCAGGAGGCCGTCGAAGCTGAAAACGGAGTTTGGGAACCTGTTTTCTCTGGCAGAGCACTCGGGCCACCACAGGCGCCCCCGATACAAGTGACATTGAGCCTGGCCATGCCCATCCCAGGCCCCCAAGGTCAAACACAACCCTTATATGGCCCTTGATAAAATCAAGTTTGACACCCCTGGCCTACCTTATAGGGGTCTACTAATTATTAAATACCGTGCTCTATGTCAAATAAATAAATCTAAGTTTATAAATGCTACCTAAGATTTTTTTTAGATCATGCACATACTACATAAACTTAAGTACTTCTTTTTTTACTGGTAGGGCAGAAACACTGCCAAGGCTCCATACTGGTGTTTTCTCTCTCTCTCCTTTATAGCTTCTGCTACAATATAGAAAGAACACTTCTAATTTCTCCTTGCAGGGACCACAGAAGTTCAATGAACAATTGATGCTAACCACAATGTTAATATTTATTGCCTCAGTAAATCCTATTATCACCCTGAAGAGTTTTGGCCGACTGGAATGAAGTGAGTCAAGGACTTAAGTTTAAGAAGCAGTCTATTACCCAGATATTTTGTTTTTCAATGTACCTGAACTGCAAAGGAACACTGATTCTTTTTGAATTACCCAGAGCTCCGCATCAAATTATGTGGATGTCATCTTATCCACCAGCATCTTGATATATTAGGAGTAATATGGAACCACGAGGTGACTGAAGTGCACTTGCTGAATCAGTGATGTCTAGCCACAAAATGTCAGTGTTTGCAATTCACAAGCTAAGCTAAATATAAAGGTAAATGGGAGAAGATGGATGTGTTTCTCTGTAACCGGTCACCTGAAACAGTCACACTATGCAAAAACAGTGAAAACCCTCAGAGCGTTTTTAGAATTGAGAAACATTTAATAATGTTAATAAACAAACTAAAAAAGAAATACTTATGTTTGTTTAAATAAATAGTATTGGTATGCTAGTTTGGTGTACTCGTTAAGGTACCAGACTAGAAAGCAGGAGATCATTGAAATAAAAATTCTTCTTCATCTTCACCATCATCATCATCATCGAGTTCTAGTCCTACTTGGGCAAAATGCCAACTGAACGTCCTTGGGCCAGTCATTCCCTCTAAGCTATAAGAAGCAGGCAATGGCAAATCACTTCTGAAAAACTTTGCCTATAAAACTAGATCAGTTGCCAGAAATCAATGCTGACTTGAAGGTATGAAGAAAAAAAAGCTTTAAATATGTTTCCTGATCTTGCACAAGCCCCTCTGATATTTCTAGAAGCAGCCCATCATTTTCCATGCATCTGTGTAAGCCTGAAAAAAATGCACTGCTGTCTCAAGGATTGTTTACAATACTTCGGCATTTTCCCTCTTTGTTTGTATGGCCATATGCGGACATCAGATAAAAAGTGATCTGTAATGGCAATGTCAGAACTCTCTGCTTTAATATGTGGGTTCTAAAGTAAAAGCAGTCCAGTTGCTTAAGTTTCTGCAACTTTATTCAATTTCTTTTCAAATAAATCTTGCTAAAGGAAATGCTAGGAGAATGCTGCTTTGGGTTGAAATGGGCTGCCAAGAGCTTAATATGATTATATTTGTATGACATCTGACACAAGTATGTAAGTGGCAGCATTTACGTGATAATAGTGTCATGCATGCGTTATCACTGCTTCTTTGTGGATGCCTGCCCAAGGTACATATTCATATTTAATCTTTCTTCCAATATTTGCATGTGGAGAAAGAAAAAAACCCTGAGATGAGTTAAGTGAAATATGTTAGCATTATTTCATAACAACTGCTATCTCAACTAATTTCAATGAAAACCTTTATAATAAAACAGAACAGCAGATACAAGCTTATTCATTGAACAAAACGATGTCTGATATTATTTTTCTCATAAACCACTTGGTGGCAGCAAACACTGAAATTTGATTCTTACCTGCAGAGTGTGTTCACTTCCTGTTCTAAGTTCTTCAAGTTGCTGTAACTGCCAAGGAGATAAGCTGTATGACTCCTCAGAAGGCCTGGATTCTGGAGGATTTGTACGAAATTGTTCTGTAAGCCACCTTTGAGTCCTTTCAGAAGATTGAATGGAAACCTGGGATGGGACTGCAGCCTGTGGTTCCAAAGTTACATATTCTTGATGAAAAGCTTCAGAGTTTAATGGAGCAGGCTTGCTTTCAGGTAAGGCACTATAGGTCATATCTAAGGCATGTCTCCTGCTTGTGACATCAGGAACCCCCCAATCTTCTTTGCTACAACTTTCAAATTTGTATTTGCAGTTCAAAGTAGAATTCTTTTTCTTCCCATTTTCTCTGTCCTCAGACTTTAATAGTTCCATACTATTGTACAAGCAATTTGACCCACTTGTTCTTAATTGTGGTGGAACAGTCTTGTCTCTTCCATTTGTATCCAAGTTGGACCTGCATTCTGCTGAATAAACATCCCCATCCTGGTTACAACTAAGAGGTGTGCTTAGTTTAGACAGCGATGACCACTTCCTTACAGGCCTCAAATCTTTCATATCAAGAGAGCTGTCCAACATGCCCTGATGCCTGCTTTGAGCAGATCTCAAAAGGGTTGTGCTCCACTTTGCAGAGTTGGACTTGAGAGGATCCCTATGTTTTGAAAGCGAAGTGTTGATATGAGATGGCATTACATGGGCAGTGGGAATTGAGACCAACGAGCGGCTGGGCTTAAACGAGGAAGTACCACTTGATGTGGAATGATCTGGGAAGAAAGATGTTCATCATATGAGTTCTTGTGAAATAGTGAATTAATGGGAATAACACAAAGAAATAGGTTTACATTATTTAAAATATACATTTAATATATCCATTAACATCGACAGATGTGGTGGCAAGATATGTTGCATTGTATCGTGGCACAAATGACACAAATGCTCTATTAATGTTCTTTTGCGTCATATGACAAAATTTTGCAGGTATTTTATTCAAGTCATTTGCATCATGGAATATAAGTCTGACATCACTATGACTTTTAGGAATATACTGTATGTTTAGGATTTGTTTTCTGCAAAGATACATATGGACATTTGGCAACAACTGCTATGAATTCTACCTTATCACTAGCAAGCAACCTTGCTGAAATATACTGTTGTATATGAACTCTGAATGGGCTCCTCCTACAGAGAGTTATACAGTACTAATCAAATGTTTACCAAGAAAGCTTCTTTTTCTTCTAACAAGGCAGTCTCAGAGTAGGATTTTGTAATTAACAAATAACTTGACTTAAGGAAATTACTCTGCACACAGAGAGAGAGAGAAAGGGAGGGAGAAGGGAGAGAGAGAGAGAGAGAGCGCTAAGTTTTAAATAATAATACCTGGGTGAGGTTCTCTGATTCTCTTTGGAAAAAGAATTGAATTGAACCAAGTAGATTCTGTATATTGTTCATTTGAATGAACACGGACTATGAAAACTGCTGTTTTTTGTGTTTTTTTTAATTGAACTCATCCTTTTACTTCTTCTTATTCAATTTATGGAGAATGGTTTTGGGTTTTTTTTCTTTAAAAGTAAGTTTAAGGCTTACTGCATACAATCTACACAATTATAAAGTGTATGCATACTTAATTCCTTATAAGATATCTATTTATTTTAGCAGGTCTTACAGTTGACATATAAATACAAGATTAAGGCCTAACAGAATTTGTAGCAAAGATGTGGAAAAGAAAAACAATTTTACACCCAAACTACAGAGATCAATAACATGCCAGGAAATAGAAATTATATCATTTATTTTGTTGGTTAGTTGATGAAATTTAATAATGAGAAAGTAGAAAACTTTAAAAGAACACTGTTGCATTTTAGTAATAACTTCAGTTTGAGATATCTTCTAAAAAATAATTTTAAGTAACTAAATAGGAAGTTGCACTTGATAGGTAGAACCTAAACATTAGGCGACATGTAAATGCTATTTTTCCTCTGTTTATGATATTCAAAAACTAAAAGCTAATATCATTATAATAAATGTTCAAATACACAGACAATATAGATATGCAATAAATTGGAGCCAAAAAGGTAAGGATGCTCCCAATATTTGGTATGTACCCTTTGTTGCAACAATCCCTAAAACATCATACTCCCCAACTCTATGGGGAAGGGGAGGCTGCAGAAGAAAGGAGGGTGCGAAAAGATTCTATTCTGTTCATAAAACAGGAGGCCAAATCAAAGGCTATACATGGAAAAACCCAGAATGTTGCAATGGCATGACAACTGTCTCAGTCCTCTCATTCTGGCTCCATTCTCAATCTGAAATATCAGAAGGCTTACAGAAAATCCCAATGTGCCAATGTTCCTAGACAAATAAGCAAGTTAAAATTAACATAGGTGAGGCGTAGGCAGCTCTCCCATGCCAAGCAACTGCTGCTTTGCATCAAAGTCTGCAGAGATGCAAAAATAAACAGCTAATCCTGGCATTAGACCTTCCTACATTACACAGCTCAACCTCCCCATACGCTGCTGCTCACGTTGCTGTTACACAGGAGGCTTATTAGAAGTCGCACCATTTATTCTTATTATCACATTTCTGGTTTTCTGAAATGAGGAAACAATTTCTCTAGAATAGTATTCAACTCTCTGGGTAAAGAATCAGCCTCAGAAATCCTTGGAAATCACAGAGACATGATAGGTAGGGATCCCCAAAGATCAGGCTTGAATTTTATTACATATGATACCTCTCATATTGCATTGCATAGATATATCTGTTAACCAATGTAGCCAAAGACATTGTTAATTATAAAATATTTGAACTAAGTCAAGTACTGTATATTTAAATGTTATAGTAAGTACACTCAGAAATACTTCTGAAGCACCTAACATGGCATTGTACCATGAGGTTGGCAACAACAATCAAAATTTAAGCTCATATGTGGACATGCAATCTTTCCTGTAGGTTAAGATCCTTTCTCCCCCAGCCCCCCCCCCACCCCCCTGGGCCTGAGACTCCTGATTTGAATTGATGATGTTTCTTCTTAGGATATGAAAATGAAGTACAACAGTTTTCTCTTAAACAGCATACAAAGAGTTCAAAGAGTTTGTAAACCAATCGTTCCAAAAGACCGGCTCTTGGGCTCACCTTCTTTCAAGCCTGGTAGATATTTAAGCCGAATAACACTACTAAAATTCAGAACAGGCCCTAACCCTGGGAAGATGTAATGAGTTTCCAACAATTCTTTTTGAGGGGAACTTACTGAATACTGGTAGCCCACACTTGATGGTTAAAAACTTCCATTGCTAAGTGATACGGTTGTAAAGGGTAAAGTGCTATCCACTTAGCAATGGCAATTCTGGCAATCCCTGGTTATTGTTGTTAAGCAAATCATTGTAGGTCATTAAGCAAGGACCTCAAGTGACTGTGACTTCCTTCCAGCTTCTCCATTTACTTTGTTCGTTGGAGTCTGGAAAGGAAGGTCACAAATTATGATCAGAGAGGCCTTGTGAAGGGTCAGCAACTAGCCTCAACTGGGTGTTCTTCTTTAGCAATGGGTGGAAGAAGATGGCAATGGGCAGCTGGGACCAGTAGAGGTAGGGAGCAGCAGAGTGTTGGATGGCCAAAAAGGTAGAGATCAGGGGGCAGGGGGAAAATAGGTGGATAGTGTAATTTGAAGCATATTTGGCATTTATAAATGTAGGCAGGTTCCAACCACCCAGATTTTCATCACGTGACTGTGGGGACACTGCAATGCCTGTAACTTTGGGGATCTGCCATAACTACCATTCAGTCAGCATTGTTGTAACTTTGAATGGTCGCTGAACAAATGATTGTTAAGTGAGGATTATCTTTAATTTAAAATACCGCTTACTTGAAGAAGAGCCATTATTTAATATTTTCCTGCTCATCCATTCTGAGCATTTTAAATTTGAGTAATATATTAGAAACATCTTTCCCATCCTAGTTGCATTACAGAGAACAGAAGTTTAAATGACTAATATATGAATATTTAATCAGCTATAAATTCACTGGGGCTTATACTCAGGTACCTGTGCAGTTGGATTAAGTGGAAATAAACCTGTGATGTCTCAGCAGATGGTAGAATTTGGCATGAGTTTTTTGGGACTTAGAAAGACATGGGCAGGAGATCATCAAAGAATACCAGAGTTGTAGGCTACGTATGGAAGACAACAAAAATATCTTAGAACCCGATAGTGGCAGACTATTTCTGAACTACCATGAAGAAAATTACATAGACTTGTGAAGCTACTAGGAATCAAGCTCAAGGTTTCTACCAATGCTTAATAGCAACCGCATTCAGTTTCCTGTGGATATTGTTACAGGAACAGTCATGGTAGGTTCGCTCTGAATAAAAACTAACTGCCCCCCCTTCTCCTTCAACCATTTCTTCTTTAACTGTGACTCAATGAAAAGGCAGCTTGCATTCTGATGGGTTCTGCGCAGTATTCAGCTCTTCCAAAGTCCCATGTTTTGAAGTCTCTATTGATTGCTTGTTCCACCAATTAAATGGAGTGAAAAGCACGAGTTAATCTAATTAAACAAAGATGATAGTTTTCTACTGTATAACCAGGAGTCATGATAACTACTGGAACAGATATAATTTTACCAAATCATTTCAGGTGTTCAATTACGATTTTTTAAAAATCCACAATTAAATGAATGTGTACAATGGCTGTTTTCACCATCAACAACACTGAGGAAAAGGTGCCAAAAGTATTTCTATTCAGGGAGTTGTGCATCAACAACATAACTTAATGACACCTCTGTGGTTTTATTTCTATTTAAAATAAATATTTAGTTACAGAATTTTATTTCACTATACAGTAATCACTTAGAAGTAAAGTAAGCAAATGATTAAGTAACCGAAAGAAATGTCACGACAATGTTTAAAGTGTTACAGATTTTTCGTCTTGATGAGGCTAGAAAGGCAACGTGATGGTGGGTGGCTTACAAAACAAGCTATTTAAGTAAATCCTTTCTTCTTCTTTCATATGATTACTGTCTGCACCCAAATGTATAATATTGAATTTTTCTAACCACCAGCCACATTCAATATCTTAATGTTCTATTATAGAGCTATACTGAAAAAAATGTAAGTAGGTCTCTATTTTTCATTGAACAAGCCAACAATAGGCTCAACTGCATTAAGATGCAACTGCTCTGCTGTGTTCCTGGCTAAAAAAGAGAGACTAACACAACAGAAGTTGCCATAGTACTGCAAATACAAAGCCAAGATAGATGCGGTTTGCTAGCAATCTACTTAATCGGTTAATCGCTTCAGTTTTCGACAGACAGAAGCCAGATGCCATCAAGAAGCCCAACAATGAAGGCTACAGCCCTCCAGGACTAGGAATACATTATTTCCATTACCAAAAACAGAGAAGCATTAAAAGCCTATGGGCAATGAATTTTTCCACTCACCTTTAAAATCAATAGCTATCATCACTGGGTATCAATTATAGACCAATTCAAGACTTACCCCAGAGGATTAAATAAATGATAAATGGAGTTTAAAAAAATAGACACCAAGAACATCTCACATATAATCACAACTATTGTTACAGCTGTAAATTTAATAAAAAGTCCTTGCAAGAACAATCCTAGAAATATAGTGTTATTATCTGTGCTATTTGAGATATGTCATTTATAGATAGTTCCTTCTATATTTGAAGGCAGATCTTCTAATGCTTTATTTCTGCCTATAGCACGGGAGGGAACTATATGTACATTGATACAATGCCTTTGACTGCAGATTAATCAGGTTAAATAGAAAACAGAAACTTGAACAGGCTACCTAAAAACACTTTTTTTTTGCACAAGCTCACTGCCATATTTTAAAAAACCTGACTGATGAAAGAAACTGATTTCTATTCTATTGAAAGTGAAATATCTGGAGATAAAATCTTTTTTTGAATAGAATCCAAACATGCAGTATGGTATGTTATAACAACATGATAATAATGTACAAGACATTTATCACCTACAGGTTATATATAGAAAAAATGACTTTTCGCTAAAGTATTTAAAGAAATTAGAATAATTTTTGTTAGCTAAGTGGTTCAAATATTATGAAGACTTATGAAGACTTAAAAGAACAGAGAGTTTTTGCATTTTAAGGCAGGAAATATAAATAGGATATAATGAGGCCAGAAAAGTAATGTACCAATGCTCAAAATGTTACTTAGACTGTTGGAACAATATAACTTACAGATTTTTCTATACCTTTTTATAATAGAAGTAGTCCTTGACTTATGACCATGAGTCTGGCAATTATAGTCGTAAGTCCTGACAGTCATAAAGCAGGTCATCATGTGAATGGAAAATTTTACAACTTTCTTTGCAGCAGGTCATTAAGCAAATGTAGCAGTCATTAAATGACCCTGGTGGTTGTTAAATGAACACCACAGTCATTAAGGAAACCCATTGTTCACTGTATGTGTTTTTTCCAGAAACCATAAACAAACATTGGTTTCTGGGGAAAAATGTAAACCATGGTGATGCGACCATGGCTATAAATGCAGGCCAGTTGCCAAGCATCAAAAATACAGTCATGTGACTGTGGGGGGGGATACATTGTAACTTTGAAACCAAGTCATAAATAGCTCTTGGGGGGGAGAGGTCTGTTGTAACATTCAATGGTTGCTAACTGAATTGTCATAAGTGAAGGGCTTTCTGTATTCCTATAGCCTAAACTTACAACTTGAGACTTATCAGAAACTATTGGCATAAAAACCAATATTTTGGGGCCAGCAAAGATTCTAAAGGTCATTGAATCATAGAATCAAAGGACTGAAAGGGGTCTGCAATGCAGGAGACCTTATTCAATCCAGGACAAATGGCTGTCTAATCTTTTCTTGAAGACCTCCAGCGATGGAGGACCCACAACTCCAAGAGACAAACTGTTCCACTGAGTAATTGTTCTCACTGTCAATGAAATGTCTCCTTAGCTCCGGGTTAGCTCTCTCTTTAATGAGCTTCTACCTATTACTTCTTATCCTGCCCTCAAGATGCTTTGTAGAATAGGTCAACCCCCTCTTCTCCGTGACAGCACTTCACGTACTGAAGACTGCTATCATATCACCCCTAATCCTTCTCTTTGTTATAGTATAAATACCTAGTTTTCTTAACCTTATATCATACAGTTTAGCTTCCAGACCCCTAATCATCTTTGTTGCTCTTGTTTGCACTCTTTCTAGGGCCTCAGCATATTTTTTTGTATTTTGGCGACCAGAACCGGATGCAGTATTCCAAGTGTGGTCTCGCTAGTGGAGTATAAAGCAGTACTTTCACTTCTCATGATCTTGACGCTATCCCTCTATTGATGCAGCCTAGGACTGCTTTGGCTTTTCTGACACTGAAGGACACTGCTGGCTCATACTTAAGAGGTGGTCCACTACAACACCAAGATCCTTCTCAAGTTGACCCTGGTATTGCCTATTCTATATCTATGCATCTGGTTTTAAGTGCAGGACCTGACTTTTCTCATCACTGAACTGCATCTTGTTAGATAGTCCAACCATATATTTCATAACCAGCAGTATCAAATATTTATTATATGTAAATGTATATTCTTTTACTCAGCTATATAACAATTCACATACCCTAATTTTTTTTAGAAAAGAACATGTAGCCATAAACCTTTTTACAGCACAGCCTGTATTAATGGATGGGGATACAATTTCAACTACAATCAAATTCTAACAACCCCCACAATTAGATTTTGGTAATAATTAATTTAAATGCAAAATGTAATAATGGCTACATTTTGAGATATATCTACAGTAACTATTTAAGCAAAAGTAGCTTACAGGAAAGAGAACTGATAATAATTACCACAACCAATATGGGAAGGGATTTTTTCCCCCAGTTTTGATCTTAAAACTAAAAGAAAAAACTGACTTGGTGTAGTACTTTTTCAATCAACATAAGATGCTCTCAATTCAAATCTGTAGAGGCTGTCTTACTGTTAAGTTTTCTGACACATTCTCATCCTGTCTCCATTGACCTTCTCTCTTGTTATAAATCACAATTAATCCAAGACCCTGGGTCCTGTAGCTGGCTCGTCAGCAATATGGAATTCAGATTGGCAAGCGTGCAGGTTCATTCAGTTTTATCCTTGATTTTTCCCCACTTACTACATCTTCAAATTTAAGTAAATGTAAAAAGGCCATATATAACATACATGTCTGGTCATCTGAAATGAAGGTCAAAGCTACACAAAAGGATTTTATTTTTAATCTTACTTAATGTTATCTGCTCATCCCTCTGCCAGTATTCCTCCACACAATTTAATAGGAATCTACCCTTGTTTTGTTATCATAGAGTACTATATGTTATTTTAAAACAGCTATTTTGGCTCTGCTATTTGTACAGCTCTCATCCCTTCACTAACCTGCTTTCCAGGTCCATTCTCTGCTGTGCGTGCAAGAAATCTGTGGGACTACGGTAAAAAAAATCTCACCGTAGTTCAGACTTTCCAGCTTCTCATGGGAAAAAAAAATTCACAAGTAACTTCACGAGATTTTTTTTTTTCCATGAGAAGTTGGAAAGTCTGAACTATGGTGGGATTTTTTTAGCGTAGTCCCAGACTTCTTGTACACACAGCGGAGAACGGGCCTGGAAAGCAGGTTAGTGAAGGGATGTGGCTGCACTGGGGGTGGGGTGGGGGGGAAATTAGGACACCCCTCAAAAAAAAAGGCCTAGCCGTTTTTTCAGGGGTTAAAAAAAAATAAGACCCAGTCTTATTTTCTAAGAAACATAGTACAATAAATGCTCACATGGAAATTATTTGTAGAAATCTATAGAAATCATTCTTAATTAACAAGCCTAGATATTGCATCTAATATCTTGACTTGTTCCAACTGCAGTTTCCATCAGATAATATTTGGATATAGCTGCAGATATATTAGAAGCAACTGTTCTAAGTTCTAATTTCATTAGATGGCAAAAGGGCATTTAAAATTGTTCAGACTGAATTCATAAGATCTATTTTAAGAACATATATGCTTCATCCATGCAGGTCTCGGTTACGTCTGTCAACGAACCGCCAGCCAAATACTCCATGACAACCCACAGCTCATCTCCCACAAGGTAACAAGATGTTTAAGACTTCTATTCTTCTGAGTCAGACCACTGAGCAGCATCTAACCCAGCCCCATTGATTGCCACCAGCTAGTGACTTTTCAGGGCGTCAGGTGAAGTGTTTCCATCACCACCAAGAAATACTAGTAGTTGAATTTCCAAGCTTCTTGTAGGCAAATGGTGCAAAACTCCACAGACATCTAGCTATTCCCTTTGGAGTGAACACCTTTCAAATGGTGTGGGCTATGAATGGATTTCCATTAAAAAAGAATGGCGGACTACAGGATTCAGGTGATCCTGAGGGCAAAGATAAACCTCCAAGTGGACTCAACCACTCTCAGAGAGAGTGCAAACAACCAGATGACTGCAAGTAACATAAATCCTTCTATTCTCCACCACTCAGTCAGAATCGAAGAAGCTTCAATGAAGTGAAATGTCTTCAAGGAAAAAGTCCAACTGCCTTTTGAAAAAGCAGCTTTGGGATATTTGTGATGGTATGTGCACCTGCAGAAGTCGGGGAAGGGAGAGTTTTGGCAACACAGTGTTTTCCCAAAGAGATCCAGATTAAGAGACTGCACAATCCCGAGCTGAAGTGAGGGAAGAGGAAAGAAGTTCAGAGTAGCCATGCCCTAGAATCCCTCAGGATATATCTAGCACGTTAGAAGGTTATAGCTTACGTTTGGCAAGATTCTGTCCTTAAGCAAATAAAGGATTAGATTCGATCAGATTTTGCTGGGTCATCTTTGGCATGGGTTTGACATTGAATCAGGCACAAGCAAACCTAGCCACTCTTAAATAGCTACAGTAAACAACTTTATTGTCTACTACCTATGTTACAAGAATCTCCCCAGACTGCTTGCCTGTCCCTGGGAATGACCAGATAAGGTTTCATGATCTTGGGGGAGGTAAAGCTTATGCCACTGAGGTTGTGTAATCATGGTATTCAGTGGTGAAATCTAATTTTTTTCACCACCGGTTCTATGGGCGTGGCTCATGTGACTGAGTGGGTGTGGCCAACTCAACATCACTCACGGCAAGGTGGGATGGTGGCACCTTGTTGTGAGTGACGTCGAGTTGCCCACACCCACCCAATCACATAACCGATGCTGTAGAGACAGCGATGCTGACTGAGTGCCGAATTCAGGCAAAAGGTTAGTCGGAAAAAAAGAAGGCAAAGAGGTGATGGCTGGAGGCT
>JANHFL010010155.1:64620-92544 GCA_032468155.1 Oxyrhabdium leporinum | reverse complement strand
AGGCGAGGGCGAGTGGCGATTGGGCGGGTGGGGCGGGGTGAGCAGGGGGCGGGGCGAGTGGTGAGCGCGCAAGCAGGGGCAGGCCCAGGCCCAGCCGGAGGTGATATCTGCCGGTTCCACGAACCAATCGAAATTTCCCTACCGGTTCACATGAACCGGTGCGAACCGGCTAGATTTCACCTCTGATGGTATTCGACAAAAGCTGGCTCCTCAATTGATCCCTCCTTGCAACCTAAGCTGGCAATTTCCCAAAGCATTATTTTAGCATTCAAATTTTATGCTACTGAAAAATTAAAAGAAATAAGCAAATTTCATTTCTAATGCTTATTTAAAAATTGGGAAAAATAAGTTCTTAGATAATGAAATGCTTCTAAACAATGGTGCTCACTGCCTAGTAATTGTAGTTTGGATTCTACCAATGATATATTTCTTCTTTGAAAACAGGCACTCTCTAAAACCATTTTTAATTCACGGTAACATAAATATATGAATATAAAAGTAGTTTCAGAATCTAAGAACTAAACTTAAGAGTAAAGTATTAAACATTATCATATTTGAATACAGTAATTAACTTTGTGCTCCATTCATTAAAATCTCCATATCCAATTTAGTAAACTAGAATGATTTCGTGTCGTTAAATTATTTAAACTCATTCTCCTTCCCCTCATCCTTAAAATGAAGCTATTTTGCACAGTGAAGTTTCTAATGTCTTTTGTATGATCTAACTGTACTAGCAAATCCAGCCCCCAGGAAAGTCACTAGGCTGAATTGTGACACTCAGCAAATATACCTGCATACATACTCTTAAGCACCACACAGAATGGTAAATGTTCAGAAGCTTGGGAAAACAGTATTTTTATCATCATTCAAGTATATAACCTTTTTGAACAACAACAAAATAAATGTCCTGGATAAATTAAAACCAACTAAAACGTTTATTTAAGACTGACTGCACACACTCATTAAAAGGTAAACTAGATTAGTAGAAGAACCCTTAAGACTGTTTTAGCACTAAATATTTCAGACGATATAGCAGAATAGCAGAACATAGCAAAATATCCATGCCAGTAGAATACGTCATATTTTCTTAATCCTTGGGGTCACTGAAGAAAATATGCTTAAAATTACTTAATTTTGGCAAGTAACTGCAACACATGCTCAAGGGACTATAAATTAAAAACTTGATTTTTAACACATGTATTGGAAGAACATGAACTGTTGCAGAGTATCTTTTTTCAAAATAAAAGTAATATTTTCATGTGCTTTTTAAACAACAAAAGGAATATACCATGTGTAAATATCTAGATTTAATGTAGGGCTTCTTTTATAGGTAGACCTTGAGTTACAACCATTCATTAAATGACTATTCAATGTTACAATGCCACTGAAAAAAGTGACTTAACGATCATCATACTTATGACCGTTAAAGCATCCCCACAGTCATGTGATCAAAATTCAGGTGCTTAGTAACCAGCATGCATTTACAAAATGGCAGCATCCTGGGGTCGTGCGATCACCATTTGTGACCTTCCCAGTCAGCTTCTGACAAGCAAAGTCAGCGGGGGAAGTGGGTTTGCTTAAACAACTATGGCAAAAAAGGTCTTAAAATCAGGCATAACTCTCTTTAACAACCTTCTTGCTTAGCCTTGGTCTTGTGGTTCAGAGCCGAGGTCTACCTATAGTTCTTAGTTAGACCAATGAAAATGAAGAGCAACAATTTATACCGATAGTGATTTCCTGCTGGTAAGGAGTTCAGCAAAGGAACAAACCACCAGCATCTTCATAAAATACTGGAACCATCATATTTATTTTCATTTTACAAACACACATAATATATAATCACTGAAGGTTTGAACATTTATATATTCTAACCAGAAGAGAAAAAGCAAACAATAGCAGTTTTGCCAATCCTGTTATATAAATATATTATAGTAATCCAATTTCAATTTAAGCTATATTAGATTGCTATAAAGATGATGTTAAAGCATTCAAAATCTCAGGTTTTATATATAGTTCAGTGAGAGTGTGTTGGTTTAATCCAGAGACAATCAGTGATAACTTGCCATGAATTCATTCCACAATGAACTTGTTATATAAGGTAACTGATAAACTGTTTTTTCCCAAAAGATTAAATAAACTCTGTAAAGTATGTAATTTACATATGATATCATTTGTGGGAAGAGACAGCATAATATTGTGTCTGATTTTTAAAGGGTGATTGCTTTAATCAAGCCCCTTTGAAACACTAAGACTACAGATAGTCCTCGACTTATTACCACAATTGAGCTCAAAATTTCTGTTGCTAAGCGAAGCAATTGTTATTGCATCATGCCCCATTTTATTTTATCTTTTGCCATTGTTGTTAAGCAAATCAATACAGTTGTTAAGTGAATTATGCAGCTATTAAGCAAATCTGGCAAATACCAATTCCAGGATCCCGGAATGCTGCCATCCTTGTAAGTACATGCCAGTTGCCAAGTGCCCAAATTTTGATCACGTGATCATAGGGATGCTGCAATGGTCAGAAGTGTGAGAACTGGTTATGTCACTTTTTTCATTGCCGTTGTAACTTTAAATGAATGGTTGAAAGTTGAGGACTACTTGTACAAAAATATCTAAACTTATAAAAGGTTAACTACATTTTATTAAAAATACATTGTTTTGCATTCCATTGAAATTTTTCAGTGTACAGGCCCAGTGCCTGTGGAGACTCTGTGGGGCAGGATGGGGGAGGTATCTCAGTGCATCAGGGAGGTTTTGGGTGGTTGGAAGCACTAGCCCACCCATGGTCTTCCCCACTCTGAGATACCTCATGTGCACTTAACGATCTGTGCATTCGATTAATAAATGCATTGGTTAAAGCAGGGAGGTATCACGTTCATTTAACGTGATCCAATTAATGAATCCTAGGGTTATGAATGCAATAGGCAGGATCTATTACATTCAAAACTCGAGGATTACTGTATGTAATATTGATTGGTTGCTTAATTGTACTTGGACATTTTACCATCATTTTAGAAGTTTTGTTTTAGACCTTACAATGATTTTTTTAATTGTTTGTTTGTTTTATTATATCTAATCTGTAGTCTGAATGTAGGGATTTTTTTTGTAAGCTGCCTGGCAACAAATAAATTCAATAAACAAACATTCAAGCATTCCATCTGCTAACTTGATACCGGTATTAAAAATACTACATAGTACCTCTTGAGCTCTGACAATGATTTCAGATTTTTGGTGGAATTTCTGAAACACACATATTGCTTTGCTTAAGACTTAAATATTTCCAGTTGTAAATCATATTAATCGTTATCCATATGGATAGCACAGTTCTTTTTCTCTAAGATTGTGGAGAACCGAATTGCACAATTGAAACACTGAGAGGAAGAATTAAAAGCAGACTGTGAAAAATATAAGAATACAGTAGAGTGGGCAACTCCAGCACCTGCTTCATCCTTCTTATGTCTGATAGATATTAACTCAAGAAGAGAACCAACTTGAAACATTCAGCCCAGTGACAGTTGAAGAGTTTTGTGACCACTCATAATAATGTATATCCTGGCAGAAAGCAGAAAGGGAAAACCCTTCCCCATGAACCATAATCCTTGGAGTCACAGCTTTAAATTTTACAAGATTTCTCTTACAGAATGAACAATACAGAGCAAAATATGCAGGCACTGACTGTTCTGTCCATATGCTTCTCAACAAACAATCAGCATTCACATTGCTTTTTAAACTATAAATGATACCAAAAGAATTGTTTTGCTTCCTTTAGTTTGATTAGTGTAGCGTGGTATGGCTTCTATCTTGTATTAGTTGATTGTTGTTGCTTCAGGGGCAACCTCTACTCTTTCTGCGACATTATATTTTTTAACAGTTTTCATGTAATACTATTCCCTCTGCCCATGTGGCATTGAGCTTCCTAAAGTACAAATAGTGAGATTGATAGCCAAACATTTCGCTAAAAAAATTTCAAGCTTTTAGATTTATTTTAAAAGAATTTGATATTGGTTATTGCTTTTTTCTTTTATGGTAAAGCAATTCACATAACACTTATTATAATTTTGTTTTATCAATTTTGTGTGCAAAAGTATGATCCAATTTATTGGGCATTTAAAATTACATGGATTTCAATGATAGAATTAAACCAACAATATGTCCAATTTAAGGTGACTCATGAAGCAATGATGTCTGAATTTGGCCAGGATCCCAGGGCCTTTGTTTATGAAGAGAGGAAGACAGGGGATAAAGGTGCACATTTTACAAATATGGAGGACAAATATTTTTATATCCATATTTTAAATTTAGATAAAAAATAAAGACTTCTCGAAATCACAATGCTTCAATATCTATTTAGTCAACTATTAAAGTTATATAATAGCACTTTTTTATATTGAAAAATATTATGTCTATATTTAAATTCAAAAGGTTGATATTCATAAAGTTCCTTTTAATGCCGATTGCTTAGCAATAGTTAAAAAAACCAATAAAAAAATGAAAGGCATATTTAACTCCAGTTCAGTACAAAATGAACAGGTTGGTTTACAAAAACCACTTTTGATTTACAGCCAGTTTCACTTTTCAACTAATTACAGTCTGCTATTACAGAATCTTAGAGACTTTCAGTCTCCAACTTAAAAATCAATACAACATGCTGCCAAGACAGTTGCTTCCTCCAGTAAGTGCATTTGTTAGAAAGGGGAAGAAGAATCTAGATGTCAGCTTTTTGCTTTTATCCATGAAATTCCACCATGTTGAAACATATCTACACTTTCCATTTTTTTCTTTCCTCTCCCTTCTAACATTAAATATTACTTTATTGTCACTCAAATATTTCATTTTAGTTGGAGCACACAAAGCCAGCAAATGCATATTATTAATATTACTAATTATTTATATTAAATGAATCCTTTAAAGATAACAACCTAGTTTTAATAGAGAGCCTCTTCCTATGTTCCTGCAACAATTACTTTGGGAACCCCTGAAACTAACAACTATCTTGAGAAACTGTTTTCCACAATTACTTTTTCTGGTTTACAAAGTGATCTGTATACCTTATTATATTTATTTTCAACTAATCCCCATCAGCGTTAGCCAATTTCCTACATTTTCACAGACACAAAATGTCTAAGAAGCAATGGTTTGGAACAAGATTGGACCTCTAAGAAGGACTCCTCCTTCTCACAGAAGCAACGGGGATCCAAGCAAAGATTTTCTGATGGAAAAAGGGGGATTAGCTTTGTTGTGATTGTTGTTGCTGCTGCTGCTTTTAAGCAACAGCAGCATTCCTTCCTCTACTTCTTCATGGGGTCCCCCAACTTTGTACATCATATTTCTGTATTCAAAAGGATTTGTCAGGGGGGTAGAGAATGAACGGCAAAGGCTACCTATACTCAAAGGGAGATTAAGTTGAAAACTTCTTTTCTGCCCAATTCTGAATCAAACCCAATTACAGTATCTTCAAAAACTCTGCAGGATTCTACCCACATTCTGCACACAGTCCTCTGCTTAATTTCTAAATTCAGAATCTACAGAGTTAAACCTATATGAAACTCAAACTTTCTCCTTTGGGACTTTAAAATCAGGTTCTGAGAGTAAAGTCTGCATTCCATAAGGTGAAGGAATATCACAATACTAGTAAGAGCAAGCAAGAAGGTTCTGCCGCTAGAGGTTGCTAGGCCCCCTTTCTAAGCAATACTTGTAACAGATCCATGGAGGATGAATGGATCTTCAGGTTGGGGACATAATGGGAATATCTTCCCATAGGTAGCTGGGACCCAAGCTTTAAGAGATTTACATGTTTAAACTAGAAATCCGAGTCTGACTTAGAAAGTAAAATGAAGCTGATGTAATTGAAACAAGATAGGTCACACATGCTCCTCGGAGGTGATACCAGATAAAAGCCTACACCCAGCATTATGAACCTGTTACAATTTCCAGGTTTACTTTAAAAGCGCACCAATTTAAAGTACATTACAATACAGGTAGTCCTCGACTCACTACTGTTTGTTTAGTGACCGAAGTTACAACGGCACTGAAAAAAAGTGACATGACAATTTTTCAAACTTACTACCACTGCATCCCGGTGGTCACATGATCAAAATTCAGACCCTTGGCAAGTGGCCTGTATTTACGAGGGTTGCAGTGTCCTGAGGTCATGTGATCACCTTCTGCCACCTTCTAACAAGCAAAATCAGCAGGGAAGCCATATTCCTTCAACAACCATGTTACTAACTTAACAAATGCAGCAGTTCACTTCACTGTGTCAAGAAACGTTGCAACATGGGGCAAAACTCATTTAACAACTATGTTGCTTAGCAATAGAAATTTTGGGTTCAATTGTGGCCCTAAGTTTAGTATCTATGATCTATGTGAGAGGTAACTAGCACAATTGGAAGCCAGTTCAGCCTTATCAAGGAGCAGTGAAGCTGATGTTCATCAAACATAACTGAAAGTTGGCACTCATCACCACTGCATTCATCTGACCCATCAGGGATGTTGCAAGTTTACGAAGTATCCCCAAACTATGAAAGTATTCTTTTAGAGCAGAAGTGTCAAACTCGATTTCATTGAGGGCCGCATCAGAGTTGTGTTTGACCTTGGGGAGGGGAGGGGGCGTGGTTGGAGTGGACATGGCCAGTTTGACATCACTTGTGTCGGGGGTGCCTATGGTGACACAAGTGCTCTGCCAGTGAAAACAGGCTCCTAAGCTCCATTTTCAGCTGTGACAGCCTCCTGCAACCCTCTGACAGTGTAAACAGAGCTCGGGAGGGCCGCGGTTCTTCGCTGTTTCCAGGACGGCCCCACACGCCAGATCTAAGCACCCAGCGAGCCAGATTGGCCCCCAGGTCTTGAGTTTGACACCCCTGTTTTAGAGGAACTGCAACCTCAATACAAAAGGCAGGGCAGCATACTGCCAATCAGAAAGAGTAATCACTAAGAACCAAAGCCTCAGGGTTTCTGGATTCAGTTTTAGTTTGTTTATGTTGCATCTGCACTACAATTTGCTCCAAGCAGGAGTGGATTATGGAGGCCTACATATCTGCCAAGGAAGGGAAAGAGAACATCTGAGCATCATCCAGTAAAGATGGCACTGGGGCTTGCATTTCCTGATAATTTCACTGAACACCTTCATTTAAATTTTGAAAAAGGTAGGAGTAGAATAAATCATGAGGCATTATGCAATCCAAAAACTCTGGAGAAAAGTGTCATCAGTAACCTGTCATGCAGATAAAACCATGTTTGCAAAGCACACTCCTTATATGCTGCTTTGCACAAAAAGAATATCATGGACAACATATTTAGCTGATAGAGAAAAGACAGAACATTCATCTAATACAATCTATATAATAATTCTCTATTTTTCAACCAAAAAAATTCTTACTAAATTCTAAAGCGTTGCTCATGGAATGTTATACTATTCAAAGAAATGGAGCATATAACAATATTAGTTCATATTCTTTTCATAAAAATCAGTGGGTCTGAATAAATATTATGACTTCTTTCTCTTATTAGGCTTTTTAAAAAAAAAAAATCCTTGTCTTCCATCCACTATTATTTCTTTTTTTAAAAGCTGAAATAGGTCAGTTGAACACTTGTTTCTTCAGGGTTCAGATATAAGAATAGAAATAAAATGAAGCAGCCATTGAGCACAAGGTTCTTATTCAACTGTTAACCACTGTTCACTGCTAAAGAAAAGCAATGTTATCAGCTCTATAGCTGTTTTTTTAAACCTCCTTCACCTGTTTTCATCGCATTGTACTGCTGAATTTTAAGGCCTAAGGTATTTCCAACATACTGAATTTAAGAGCAAGAACACTGTTTTGCACTTCAGTTTATTTTCAAGCAACATATTTTTGAAAGAAAAAACAAATCTGTTTAGCTGAGGCATTTACCACAGTGTCCACAATTGCTTATCTTTTTGCAATTATTTTGATATTCCTTAGCATTTCTTCTAGAACAAGAAATGCAGGCATTTAGAAAAATGGAAAAAAAACAGTCTTGACAGGTACAGGGAAAAAGATATTAAAACAGATATTAGTTGTTTGGCAAAAACAATCAGGAAACAGAAAAACATTCTGAGGTTACTTTTAAAATGGGCAACAACCATAAAACAGATTGAAATGTGTTAAAATCAAGCTACAAGCAGGAGAAGGAATAAATTATACTGTACCCTTCCCACGCTTGAAAGATGCTATAATTTCAAAGTGTTAGGAAGCAAGATTTAATATACCTCACTACCATATATACGTTAAGGAAACTGAGGATACAGCACTGACTTTACACCCTCTTCTTCAATTAGACCTAAGAGTCTTAAAATTGATTAATGCCTTCCTGTTTAATAAGATAACCGTTTTTTAATGTTTATTGGCATCTCAACAAATAATGTTGAAGTATTTTTATGGTAACTATTTGTAGCCTTTTAAAAACTTATTTTACAGCTTTAATAATTGTCAGCCTAAAATCCTGAAAAAAGTGAATATCCATTAGAAGGGAAAGCCATTTAAATCTTCAAAATTGCAGACATCAAAAATTTATAACTACCATGAAAATAGTTTCTAATCTTTTTTTAATTCACGAATGTTTAATAAAATCATGCCCAGTAAAAAAAGAGGTAGTGTTACATAGTCTGATGAGACTAACTACAGCCCATGAAAGCTGTAGGCAAATATTACTGCTGAAAATCCATTTTTTTGGTTAGAGAGTGTAGAACACTGAAAAACTAAAGATATATGGTTAATTAATTTTCAAATTATACCATCTATAGCAGCAGCATTAATGTTTTTCATATACTCTAACCTTGGGAGATAGGAGAAAAAGCTACGACCTAGAGAAATGCCTGACAGGAGAATCCTGAGTCCAAAAGAGGGATGGGGTGGAGAAAGTGTCTCAGAAAGGACATTCCCTTCTTCTCTGGAAAGTAAAGGCAGTAGAAGAAATAATTTCATTCTTACAAAATTCCATTACTGAATCTGTATAATAAAGGTAATATTAGGACTCCTGTTTTCTTGACTGGACTACCTCAAAGGCCTCACCTCTAGCCACAGAGACAGAAAGTTAATAGCACTGCTTACTTCACTAGGGGTTGAGATAGACAGCTGGGAAGCTTTCACCACAGGGGAGAGGCACGGTTCTAATAAGCAGATGGTCATGAGGTCTCTGTCTACTTCCCCAGGTCCAACAGATTCAAACTCTTCCTAGATAATACGGCTAAACTGTATTTCTAGCACCTCTACAGGGTTAACTGGGAATAAATCTGAACAATTTTGTCCAACAGATAGGCTGCAAAATCTTCTGTATGCCCCTTTAGGTGCACTTCTGAGTTTCCTCTGTCCGAGAGGGTCACCAAGTGGCTCTTCACAGACACAATAAGGGTGAAGTGGCTCTTTGCTGCCCTTACTGCTATAAAGTGGGCTTTAATCTGGGTTCAAGTGAGTTTGTTCTTAGTTGACCCCAAGCATCTCTTAACCTAGGTTTCATCTCCTTCAATTCTTTCATAAATCACAGACAGTATTAAGATAGAGCAGGTATAGACTAGGTTACTATCATGCCCATGCTACATGCAACTTTTGTATATAGTTTTCTATGTCAAAATATCTTAAAGCACTTTATAATAAAAGCAAAAAAATATATAATAATACAATACATTAAAATGAAGTGATACATGCAATATAAATAGTGGACCCTGCATGTGCAGGAAAAACGCTAAGATGATGATCATATATGCAATATAAAATAATAGAACATGCGTATGAAAGGTAAGGGAGAGAAGGGGGGGGGGAAGAATTCTTCCAGTAACAATGCAAAAACAGCCATAACTAAAAATTAATGAAACTTGTCAATCAATATGAGGATAAGCCAAGACATCAAACGTTATTTTGCAATAATTCTGTCTTCACTGTTTTCCTGAAGATCATACCAACAGCGAGGAACAAGATTAACTATATCACAGCAGTCTGTATGGCCCCATTCCCATTACACCACTTCTACTGTTTAACACAGCAGTCAGCAAATAATTCATTCAAAAATGTCACTATCTAGTGATATGATAACTGGCGAAGCTGAGGATCAGATGCCAGTAAATATTCAGTTTCTATGTTACAACTGCACAATTGGTTTTCCATAAAAAATCTCCAGGAATGAAGCCTGTACAGCAATGTTTTACAGTTTGTTTCTTAATTCTCAACTAAAACTGATTCATTACTTCTGGCTGATTTCCCATTATCATTGAATATTCACATAGTTTTCCTTTCTCAGCTTGTTAATAGAAGTTTTATAAAATATATCACCTTTTTTCTCCTAAAAGTTCATTAGGTTGAATATGTAACATGTTATGAATATGTTAAAGTCTTTGCCTCTTTTCTGCTCCTATGTATATGGACACAAGAATGCATATGCTTTGACTAAATAAAATGCATTTTATATCATTAGCAAAGTATTTGTTTCCCCTTTTATTTTCCATTTAATTCTATTAATTAATTTGATTTTAATTACTCTTATAGCTACAAAATATTTTCAGCAGTGCTCCTTTATAAAGTTAAATAAATGTACACCATTAAAATTATTCACCATGATATATTACACTGTTTTGCAGAATGCTTATCAATATTATATTGAGATATTTCATTAGAGTATTTTAAAGGTAACACTAGGGGAAAACTAGTTTAGACTTCTTCAATTAGGAAAACATGTAAACAATGATAAAGTATATGCATTCTACTCTGTGCGTGTGTACATATTCTCAAATTAATTTTTTATAATTACTTTTTTAAAATAGCTGGAAAACAAATGCATGAATGCAATCCTATACTTTATTTATTTACATCTAAACTTAAATTTAAAAAAACAAAATGGGTTTAATTCCTAAGTAAATCAACCTCAAGGTCATATTGCATATTTTAGTCTTTAGACAGGTCACCTTAAGTCTCTCTCTCTCTCTCTCTCTCTCTCTCTCTCTCTCTCTCTCTCTCTCTCTCTCTCTCTCTCTCTCTTTTCCTGCTTTTTAATTATTCAAACAACAATTATTCCCGATTTTCTACCAGATGTCCTTTGGTTTAAGCATAGCTACTGACCTTCCACACTATCAGAACAGGAAGTTCCAACGCCTGTGTCCCCACTGTCAGAAGCTATGCTGTGTCTTCTGATATGGATACTTTGACGGCTGGCTGGACCTGCTGTGCCTTGCCACAGAGAATCAGTACCCGAAAACCATCCTGATGAAGAACATTCTGGGCCTGCATGGAAAAAAAAGTGTTTAAAATACAAAATTAGCTCAAGCTGAGTTAAACATAAACTCAATTATGTAGAAATTATTCATATATAAAATTAAAAGACAAGAACTCTATAGAAAACAGTTCTGCAGTTTACTTCTTAATACCTGAAGTTTTAATATGAATAAAATAAAAAAAACCTCTTGCAGCTTGGAATAAGACCATCAGCATTGACCAATTATTATATATTATTATTTCTGTTCAATGTAAATTTGCTTGGGATTTAGACTTGACTTTAAAATTCACTTTGCAAAATTTAAATTTCCTATAACAGCATTTGAGAGGTAAGCAGGAAATGTTAGATTTTGGACACATGAAACATTACTCAGTGTTATAAAAGTTTGATTCTGCCCAAATTTTATTTGCTGAAATAATGGGTAAGTATCAAATCCCAATGAATTCCTCTACCAAAGATTTCCATTTATATTAAACATAGCAAACCTCTGACTACAAAGCAAATTTCATTAACCATTATATTTAATGGAATAATTTTACAACATACAATCATAAGCAATCTAACTTGACAGTATACAGCACAAAACTATGATGGTTAGGAAAAAACGATAGATTCTATAACCTCTGGCATCATTTATTACAAACAAGACATATTTCACTATTCCAGTAAGTCCGAAGTATATCAGATTTAAAAGAGCTTTAAAAAGTATAGCTATGAAACAATTACCTAATGAGGAAACTGCATTGTTCATAGTTATACAAAGATCATTTTATAACTAAGCAAAACCAAACAGAAACCATTCTTCTTTTATACCGCTATTCAGCCTCATTTAATTATGTAGTTGCCAAGATTTGAAAAAAGCTGCCTTTTATTTATAATTGTTCCATATTTTTCCACTGCTTTTACGCTTTTCTACACACAGAGAGAAAGAGGAACATACGAGCAACTTACACTTTGTGTTCTAACTACTCAGCCAGAATCTCTTCTACTTTCTGTAATTCATACTACCACCAGTTTTTTTAATTCTTTCTGTTTCATCTTTATTTTTGGTACAACAGAAAGCAGAAAGCTGTAATTTTCCCCCAAATTGTTCTGTCTTCCATCTGTACATCTATCTATCACATTGTTACAAAGCTCACTGATCTTCTTGCCTTGTCTCTGGCTAGGAGAATTATGTATCCTGCTACAAGTCTACATGGTTATAAAACAATGGCATTCAAAGAAGAACAACTTAGGAAAGAAATGCTCTAATTCACCGGGCGGTTAAAAATGGCAGTGGGAGATGTGAATTTTGATCGTGTGACCATGGGCATGCTACAATGGTCGTTAAGTGTGAAAAATGGTCATCAGTCACTTTTTTCAGTGCCGTTGTAACTTTGAACAGTCACTAAATGAAGTATTGTAAGTCAAGGACTACCTGCATATTAATCTAAATGATTAACATACATCTGGATCTATGACTGCCACTAGAAATCTAAAGGGGTCAGGCTACTATATCTGCTACGACCATATCTGCAAAGAGGTATCCTTGCAAGAGTTTTTTCATGGTCCAGTCATTTTCCAGCTGGATTATAACAATATATTGCACATGGAGTCTCCTTTGAAAATTATTCAGAAACTTTAATGAGTTCAAACCAGAGCGGACTTGTATCCTCTGACACAATCATATACCAGTGCTTGGCTATATGCACTGGTGGTCAGGACATTTTTCAAGGTCTAATTTGAAGTAGTATTACTCTATAAAACCTAAATAGCTTTCAGTCATGTAATCTGAAGAAGTGTTCCTTCTCATTTTCCTATTAGGACACTAAGATCTCCACTAGAGACCATTATCAAATTTCTCTCACGTAATGAAAGGGCTTTTTCAATAATGATGTCCTGAAGGAAGTAATTTAGGGCATCCATATTATTGTTGCAGACAGTTTAGGGAGTAATGATTTTAGTAAAACTTTTATCTGCAATTCTGCCTTCTACTATTGAAGGGGCTTTCAGATCTCAATGACATTTATAACTGAAAGTATAGATTCCCAGTAAGGTTAAACATGAAAGGCAGGTCACAGGTAAGGAATCAGAGTAAATATAATTTATTGAGAAAAAACAACAGCAAGCCAACTCTAGGTTTCTGATAACAAATACCCTCCCCACAATACATAAATTACAGGAGACTGAAATGCTTAACTTGAAAATAAAACATTATATGCTGAATAATAGAAAAGTTGATCTTGGAAAGGAGGAATCAAATTAATAAAAGTTCTGGCAAGAAAATTCAAACCTTATGGCAAATGAAGTTCTTTCAACAATCCAAATGAAACTACATGTAGACACCATCAGACTGACAACATCAAAATCAAACTAATTATATACTCTCCAAACAAATAAGGCAGTCCTCTACATATAACCATTCATTTAGCAAACATTTAAAGTTACAATGGCACTGAACGGCTACTATGACTGGACTTTGGAATTTTCTTCTGGACCAACGCCTCTTGCACACTTAGGGATGGAAATTCTGGTCTCAATTCCCTTTATAAGCATGCTGTATGTTTGTTCTTTTAATTAGAAAAATTAAGACCTAATGCTGATTGAAGCTCAGCTCACAAACTCCTTTTTGAAAATTACAACTTATGCTAAAAAAAACCAAAATCATCAGACCAACAAGGTACAACTTCAGCAGTACTCCATATGATTATGAAGTTACTATGAAGATTAGATTTAATGGATTAGGTTGCATAACTAGAGTTGCAGAGTAAATTGAGATTGAAGTTCATGACATCATCAAGATAAAAACAAAAATATCCCAAAATGTAAAGAACAGAAGGTGAATTGGTGCTTGCTGATACAGGAAGCAAAAAGGCACCAAGACAGAGGAATTTAAATTAAAAGCTGAGTTCCGGAGAAGATTAAGAGACAAGCAGATACATCTAAATAAGTAATGCAAAGAAACTGAAGTAACAACAAATGGAAGGAAAAGACATTTATTTAGGATACTTACAGAATACAAGTCAAACATTTATGCAAAGATGGACATGATTAAAGACAAAGAACTGCTAAGGGGGAAAAAGAAGGTTTGATAACTGTAAAGTTAATTGGGCTCTAGAACTTAGAGCTGACAATAAAGCTGCATAAGCTCTTTTAAGCCAGCCAAACTTAAAACCTTTCAGTCACAGCACTACTTATAATTTGTAGGCAGGTAGGGAAAGCAGTAGTTAAGGACCCGGAAAAGAGCAATTCTTATTTTAATACCAAAAAAGGGCAGAAAGAATGCTCAGATTACTCAACAATTGCACTTATCCCTCAGGTTCGTTAAGATAACGTTCAAGGTTTGCAATCCAGAGTTTAGCAATACCTGCAACAAGAACTGCCAGCTGTACAAGTCAGCATCTAAAGAGACAGATGCTCCAATCACCTTGTATACTGTTACCTTATTTACCTTCTATACAAAGTTCTAGTCCTGCCTTGGGCACCAAGCCAGCTGGGTAATTTTGGACCAGTCATTCTTTCTCAGCCCTAAGAAGAAGGCAGCAGCAAACCATTTCCACAATTTTGCCAAGAAAACTGCAGAGACACGTCTAAGCAGTTGCCAGGAATCAACACCAACTCCAAAGCATCAAGAAACAGAAACATCATATCACGAGAAATTGCAGACTGAAAGAAATAGCAATTGGAATTAAAATAGCATGGAGAAAAATTAGTCACCTCAGATATACTGATGACACTATTCTTGTGGCTGGAACTGAGGAAAGCTTAAGGAAAGCTTCCCTGTTGAAGGGTGAAGATGAAAATGCAAAGTCAGTATGACCCTCACACTTTTTTTTAAAAAAGTAAAGTGACTATATCAACAGGCAATATCAATCCAATTTTTAAAGTAGTAACAAACTTTATTTTCTCAAGTTCAAAAATTCACATGTGTAGAGATTTTATTCACAAAAATGGAAGAATACAAACTTACCCACAATGGAGGAATAATTTGTGAAAACAGAGCTTACAAAAATACTTAAATTGATTTGTTTGATATTATACAATAGCAATAGCATTAGACTTATATACCGCTTCACAGTGCTTTACAGGACTCTCTAAGTGGTTTACAGAGTCAGCATATTGCCCCCAACAATCTGGGTCCTCATTTTACCGACCTCAGAAGGATGGTAGGCTGAGTCAACCTTGAGCCTGGTGAGATTCGAACTGCCAAATTGCAGGCAGCCGGCAGTCAGCAGAAGTAGCTTGCAGTACTGCATTCCGACTGTTGCGCCCCCATGGCTCCTTGTGAGTAAACACGTACTTCAAAGCTTGATGAGAATGTTCCCTTTCTTCCTGTTTTCTGGCATCTCTCACCAGAAGGCATCCATAGGAATCTCACTGTATTTCTACTTTATGAGTAAAGTGGTTGTCTTTAAAGCATTCAGCAAGCTCTACTGTCCCCAGTCATTTGAGGGAACCTGGAACCTAGGTCACCCCAGTCTTGGCTTATGATTTCTCAGCCATTGCTTCAATTTCACCAATCTGATCAGATTCTAGAAGTGAGGAAACCTCTTCATGACTGCTCTAATGAAAACTGACAAGCGTTACAAGAACACCTCCTGAAAATAACCATGTCGGGTAATAAGCCTGCAGATGCCCTCAGCCAAGCCAGCTTGGTAATTTACACACAGCTGTGCAACGGAGAAGTTCTATCAACGCCTTTGCTGGCTGGAGCAGATCCAACCGCATGCAGATGTCGTTGTGCTTTGCTTTCTGTTGCATTGGGCTGTTGAGGAATGTAAAATTGCTAACATTCCAGTATCCTAGTTTCATCTTCAGAGCCAGAGAAATCTTGAGAAGTTAAATTACAGTTATCAATAGGATGCCTTCCCTGGAAGTAGGGTTGCCATTTTACAGTCTGCTTTTGGGAGTTTCTGATATTAATACTCTTTAATGATACCTCAGGGCAAACAGCAGCATGCAAGTTGAAGAAAAACATTCAAAATACCCTCATGATTTTCTGTGCCCCAGGGTTGCCTGAAAAGTGCTCACCTCTGAAATGGGCTTTTCATAAACATCTTCTCCTACTGATTCTTCTTTGGAAAGGAGAGCATCTCTATGCAATATTCGGAGGACGTTCTCTGGGGCTGCAGAGCCATAGTGCGCCTCTAGGATTTCAGGTCTGATTTTCTCAGTCTTCAGCATATGGATTACATCATCTCTAGCCTGCAAGTTTACAATTCAGTATTATTACCATTCTACACTAAGTCAACATTATCGTGAAATAGTAGCTGTTGCTTTTCTGTTATCAGCACAGTGTTGTGCTCTACAGTGCATCTACTGAATTATTAAGATTTACCAAGTGTTGTTTAATAAAAGGTTTTTTTTAAATTCCTTCCCTGTGAAGCCCCATATATGGAAAAGACAACAAATTACAACAGAGGGAAGAAACTGGGTTCTTTCTTTTACAAAGCTGGATGATGGAGGCTTCAAAAATGTGAATGGATGGAGACAGTATTCTCTCCTAGAAATGAAATTCAGGCTCACCCACTTAAAATTGATTGGCAGTTGATCTGGAAGACTGCTTCAAAAAGGGCACAGATAACCTATCCCAAACACAGTATGAAAATGATCTAAGTTTTCTAAAGACCCAGTAAATGTATCCAGTTTGTGTTAACTCCAGTGATGGGATTCAGCCAGTTCGGGCCAGTTCAGGCAAACCGGTAGGAAAGATTCTGGCTGGCCCTGCCCCACCCACCCCGCCCTGGAGTTCCCCCATGCCACGTTTTGGCTTTGGAGAGGCCAACTAGGCCCAAAATGGGGCACAGGGGTCTGTGGCGTGGCCCCCCCATGCCCCATTTTGGCTCCCAGGGGGCTTTGGGGAGGCCAACTAGGCCTAAAACAAGGCGAGAGGGGTGCGGTGCGGTCCCCCAGTGACCTGTTTTGGCTCCCAGGGGGCTTTGGGGAGGCCAACTAGGCCCGAAATGGGGTGTGGGTGGCCACGCCCACCCAGTCAGATGACCAATAAGCCACGCCCACCAAGCCATGCCCACAGAACTAGTAGTAAAAAAATTTGAATCCCACCACTGGTTAACTCCCATAACATTCAGTGTGGGCCAAAAGTAAAATTCAAGAAGAGAGAGTCTCAACACAACTGGGGCATGGGAAAGACTGGAATAAAAAGAAACTGAAGGGCATGTTTATTGACCACTGTTAACTATAATAGGGAAATTAAATTTCATGTTTGAAAGGCCATATATTTCTAAATTACAGATTCTTGGATCAAACAATGAAAGATGGTTATCTTATTGTGCCATGTTTATTTTGTATGCAGTTGTACATGTGACTTTTAACTGAGTTAGGATGAGTAGTGCCCCCACTTGGAGGAATTAAAGCATGTTTCAGCCCTGAACACCATTTCATTGGTTACTAAGGTTTAAAGGTATGCAATGTTTTTGCATTTGTTGGGTTTGATTCCCCCCCCCCCACACTTTGCACACTGCTCAGAATCATACTGTCTGAGTTGAGTGACCACATAAAAGGAAGAAAGGCTCTTTTTTCTTGAAAAAAAAAAGTTGTGTATCCTTGTTTAAAGTATTTATACCCCACTCATTACCTTGACAGTCTCCCAGAAATCCCAGAAGATTTAAAAAAAAGAGAAGATATCGTACATAAGGGAAGGAGAAGGAGACTGCAAGGAAAAGCAATAAAAAATACCATCCAGACAGCAGTTTTTAATGACTTGTAAGGAACATATTGGCTGTTTATGAAGGACTGTTAAGGAGTGCCCGGATAACTCTGTTGCCTCCAGAGCAGGTTGTATTGTTGTGTTTCCGTACAGCGTAGTTAATCTTAGTAATCTTTCTGAGAAGGAAGAAAAGGGTCAACCTTGCTGTTAGTAACAGCCTCACCAGCGACTAGTAGATATGGCAATTCCATACTGTTCCTCCTCTTCCTCAGATGACTTACAGATTTGGTGACTGGATCCTGAACTACTCTTTGTTGAGCTAGTGTGAAAAATCCTTTGGAATATAGAAATTGGGCCATTGAGTTGATGACCCCAATGCATTGCGGTGAGGAGAGGAAACCCATGACCTTATCTTATATCTCATCCCGTTACACCGCAGCTGTTACACTATTAATAAACTGGCAAGTAGGACAGAGGGCACAAATCAGGATTTGTCATGTTAGAATAATTCACAACAAAAATATGGACTTAATAAACTTACGATTATCCATTTAATGGTGCTTATGTTTATGGGGTATATATTCTTAGCTGTGTACCACCGAGGATACAAGAGCGACACCTAATAATGGCCTGGATGCTCTGTCTTTCCTTTTCATCTCAGGGATATGAATGAAAAGATTGTTACCTCCATCTTTGTTACAGAGCATTGTTGCTGAAATTCAAAAGAGAAATTGCTAGGCTACTGAGGTGGTCAAGCATCCAGAAATGACTTTTTATGATAGAGGAGAGAAGAGAGAAAAAATCCCATTGGTCACCATGCCTTTAATGGTAAGTCATTTTCTGACTCCTTATTAGAATTCACTATAGCCCAAGTAAAGAGTACACAATTCCTGGTGACTTCATGGACAAACCTATGCAGTTTTTAGGGGAATTTGCTGTTGCCTTCCCCCAAGATGCGTTTTGAACTTCCCAGTCTAACCTACATCCTGAGGTTTCCCGGGCGACCCCTGTCTCATTCCCCCCCCCAAATCCCCTAAAATTCCTGTTAGGGGAGAGACCCACAGAGATGTCTTATGAGGCACGATAGGAACAAAATCAACCTAGCTCTGGTCTGCTGCTGTCTTCTAAAGATGGTGCATACTTGTCAGAACAGCAGCTTCCAATAAACGGGTATGCCAACTCGATATCTTCTGAGTTACCATCCAACACATCTGTGGAGCAGGATAGGATGTACGTCCTTCTCATTCATAGCAAACATCAATTAATCATTCCAGAGGCTATTAAAGGAACTTCCCCAAATAGCAATTGTTGAACAATTGGGCATCAGTTTCTGGACTGCCTATCTCCAGTTATTTCTGCCCATCCCACGGGGTTTCCTACTTGAGGAAGCAATGTCACCTGATGAAGCCCAGGAACAGTACTGCCTTTTCAATTGCAGTACTTGCCCCCTTTGGAGCAACCCCTCCCCCACCCAAAGGTTGAGGTCACCCCAACCTTTCAGCCTTCAGGAAAGTTTCAACATCCTGCCTTTTCCCCCTGGCATTGGGTCAGGACAAGAGAGCAGCTTGTCTTTTGGATGGTGGAGGGTATAAAGAAACCCAGGTTTATGTAGTTGAAATGTTAGCATTTATTTTTTTTAAAAAATAAATAAATTGTGTGGTTTAAATTGTAATATAAGAAGTCCTTGACTTATAACAGTTTATTTAGTGATAGTTGGAAGTTATAATGGCACTGAAAAAAAGTGACCTGTAACCATTTTTCACATGATCATTGAGCATTCCCACGATCACATGACCAAAATTCAGACACTTGGCAACTGATTCATATTTACGACGGTTGCAGTGTCCCAGGGTCATGTGATCGTGTTTTGTGACCCTATGACAAGCAAAGTCAATGGGGGAGCCAGATTCACTTAACAACTGTGTTCCTAACTGAACAACTGCAGTGACTCACTTAAACAACTGTGGCAAGAAATTGGTCATAAACTGGGGCAAAACTCAAACTTGACAAAGGTCTCACTTAGCAACAGAAATTTTGGACTCAGTTGTGGTCATAAATTGAGAATTACCCGTATTATTTGGGGATTTTGTAATTCAATGAATGGAGTTGCAATGTATTACAATGGAGTTGTGATGTAAATAAATCTTCTAAATAAATAAATGGTATTCTCGTAACATACATCACAATTCCTAATTAAAGAGAGACCAGCTGGCTTTTGTGCACCGGTCTAGTTTAACAGCACTGTATTCATCAGATGTGTCTTTCAAGAACACAGTTTTAACTGCTATTACTCATCTCTTCAGGTCAATTTTGTTTAATGAATACTAGACACCTGATAATGCCTAAGAAGGGTTTGTTAAAATCACCTATTTCTTGCACCAGCAATTCAGGAACTGGAGGTCCTGATTCATGAGCTTTAGGCTTATGCTACTAATACTGTACTTCAGACTGAAATTCACAAGGCTGTCAACATGTATAGTTTGGATGTATTCCCAGATCTTGGGATTTATGAAGGTATCGAAAATTGCTGATATAACATTAAAGGGAAATAGTTACCCCTGATTTGCACAAGTTGATCGCTGATATCTGTGGCTTAACAAGGCATAACAAACTCTAGCTATTATAAATTTCTTCAGCGACTTTTAAAGCTACTTTTCCCACAAATCGGTGTTGTTGTTTTTTAAAGTCACAAACCTGTTACTCAGGACTGAAACAAGGAATAAACCTGTCTGACTAGTTCAATGAATTGAACTATGTAATCAATCTCTCATTTGCTGACTGATGCTTCCGTAACTGTAGCTAATAAAATTTGACGTCCCAAAGGCAAGATGCTATACTGAGCTGTCCATTCATCTAAAACAGGGCTGTCAAACTTGTGGCCCTGTGGATCTGGGTGCGTCACACGCTGGCTACGCCCCCACCTGGTTTAGCGAAGGGGGAAAAAGTCCTGATACATCACGTGACACTGCCATGATGATGCAAGTTTGACACCCCTGATCTAAAACAAGAACTTGTTGCATTTGTCTTCTTTTTCCAGGATATTAGCAGTGCCTCCAATGGATCTGAGAATATCACTTCTCTCTGCCCACCTCCAATCCCTGCAAGGTTTGGTCACTGATAGTAGTACTGATGCAAAGAAATGACATTTTACACACCATGTTTTGAAAGAGATCAAAGAGATCCTATTGCTGCCTTCCGACACAGCTTTGCCTCTGTTTTATTGCCAGAAAATTACACCGATGATGTCACTTCGGTCTAAAGAGAACACATCACCCGAGCTCTGGGCTGACATAATTCATTATCTGTGGTCTGGTCCAAGAGTACTGAATTCCCATGACAAGGAATTAAAGTTATTCTGTTTGAAGTTTGAAGGGTTGAAAGATATCACTTCTCATTTTCCTAACACTGAAAAGCAGTTTTGTTCTGTGCTATTATCAGACAACAAGGATGGTTGCTAAAGCCTATCATTCCGCGTTTCTTGGCAGAACAAGAAGCAAACTCAAAAGGTCATTGTAGATTGTGTACACAAATCGAAATGTGTTGTGATATATCTTGCATGCTTCAAGAATTAGCACATCACAGTGGGTAAATCAGCTGACTTGGGGGAAGCTGTGGCTGCCTATTATAAATGTGCCCATGGACAAAGTTAGCTCTTTGTAGAGTCTATGGTCAGTGACTAGGGTGACTGAAGACTTGTGGACTTCAACTCCCAGAATTCCCCAGCCAGCTCTGCTGGGAGTTGAAGTCTACAAGTTGCCAAGTTTAGGGACCCCTGCTATAGACTCACAAAAGACAAGATTTTTCTTTACTTTTTTTATGGGTGTTCCTTGGATATAGCATATTAAAGCTCCCCCCCCGCCCCCAATTTGTTGCTCTTCATATGTGATGGCAAACAACTCCCAGAGTCCATGGGGGATTCTGAGAGTCGTAGAAGTCATACATCATAGAGCTATGCTGACTGGGAATCCTGGGAGTGGTTGTCCTAAAATATCTCATAGGTATTCAAGTCCTTGTATTGTGTTTTTTAAAGGTATCCTGCTTTTCTTCCTCCTTCAGCCCCCACCCCATCATCAACCCTCAAAAACACTGCATTATGGCTGCTTATCTTCCAACAAAAACAAGAGCATTTCTCCCCCTCCAATCCCACTGCATTATTTAAAATTTATTAAACAGAACAGAAAAATTAACACATATATTCTCATTACGAAAGTGATCAGTTACATATACATGCAAAGTTATTAAATTATTGAAATTGTCTGCCCTGCCAGAATCTTGGTCCTAGTTTGCTTTGCACTTAGGATCGTCCTTTTTTTGGCCAGGCTTCACATTTCTTGACTTGACCATTCCAGGGAATGTATGAGGATATAGACTGAAAACTCATTAGGGAAATTACTTCATAAAAAAAATAGAGAAGCCTTTGGAATCTTTATCTCACTAGCAGCTTTTCTTTGAGATTAACAGACAGTGTGAATCAATGCAAATTGAATTTCCCTTCCATTATTTTGCTAGGATAAGGTTTTCTGCATTTTCTGGTCAGTATTTCCAGTTGTGTAAGAATACTTAATGTGTAAGGCAGTTACCAGGCAGGTCTATAGTGTCTTGGTTGGCTAGTAATTGTTTCTTTTCTCACCAGTGAATTTTGGATGTTCTTCTGAGACAGATGATATCATGCAGATGATGTCAAAGAGGCTTAGATGGTGAATAACAGAGCTCTCATTTCCTTATAGAGATCAGGGGATGCTGTTAGTGTTTTTGAAGTTGAAAATGAGATTCACAGGGCAGATTTTTCTTTCTCACAAGCAGGGGGAGAGAGGGAGGGGCTACAAATATCTTCTCTAATATCTTACAACAGTACGTTTTGATAGACTGAAGGTAACAGAACTCTATTCCCTTTTCTTCAACTCAGTTTGAGTTTCTTTTCGATAAAAGACTTGTTCTCTATCTACACAATGAGATTCAAATGGAACCAACCTCCACCTTAATGTGACAGAACAATAGAAAAACTTTCAAACGACAAAAACAGGCTCTTTCCAAAGCAGCCAACCAGAGTAGCAATTGGATTTGTTCTACAGACAAATTGTGATCAAGCTACTATTCTGATTCACTGGAAACACTGGAAGACACTCCTGAGCATGTGCAGGACGCATGCAGAAGTATCTAACCACTACTGGATGCAGCATATTAGAAGTTTTGAGGTAGTAAATCACACTGTTCCTGCATGTCACTGAAGTGAATCATAACTTAAAATCTCTCCTCAAAGTAAAGAGCTGCCTTCTCATGGGAAGGGGAAGGGACAAAAGACCAAGATGGCAGGACGGACCATGTGATGGAAACCGCACTCCTTTGTATGTCCATGCTCTTTCCTGAAGATATTTGTGCTTCTCTTGTAGGCCTAGTTCGTGGTTTACCATGTTGTGGGAACTCAGCCATTGTCTTAGCATATTCTGGAATCACATTAGCATTGTAAACTATAATAGAGGTTGGGCACAACATTCTTTGTAAACATAGAAGTTGTGCATTGTTAACACTTTATTATGTAAGATGAGACCTAGCATTAGAGAGAGTCCGGTAGATGATTTAGTGTAGGAGAGAAGGAATGGAAGAAGACTATCGGCAGCAGATGGCTTTTCATCCTCCGCTGAAAACCTTAGAACAGCAATAGCACTTAGTCTTATATACTGCTCCATAATGCTTTACAGCATTCTCTGGGTGGTTTACATTGTCAACATGTGGCCCCCAACAATCTGGCTCATTTTGTTTGATAAATTAGATAGACAGACAGACAGACACTTTCTTTAGGCTGTGGGCAGAGTTAGCACCTGCAATACTGCATTCTAACCACTGTGCCACCAGGACTCCCAATAGTAAAGTTTTATTGCTAGGTCACAAATATTTTGTTTAATTTTTAACAAACAGACATCTCACAACAAATAATTAGATGTTATACATACCTGTAGTTCTCCTTCCATTATACTCAGGAGCCGGATGAGGTCCTCTTTCGAGAGCTCTATTGATTTCTTGCTTTTTCGCTCATTCGGCCCTTGTAATTTGCTGCCCTGCTTTACAGTTCCTGGACCTAGGATTTCATCTTCTTTCTGATTCGATTTGTTCTTTTTCTTTGCATCTTCCTGACAGTTTTGATTTTCTGAAGAGTTCATAATAATCTTTGACTTGGGTAACTGCTCTTTGGATGAGCTCTCACCACCTTGATTTCGAGATCGCATTTTGATCTAGATAAAAAGGGGAAAAATTAAATGCAACTGGGCAAGTTTCCCTCTACATTTTATAGAAATCACAACTTATCAATTGGCACAGGAATCTCAAGACAACCAAGAATGAACCTGTTGTCACACTATGAATAGCCCAAACTTTTTTCACATCATTACAAATAAACATCTGTTTACAACCTTTGGCAGAAAATATTATGGGATAGCATCTAAATATACATTTAAATACATACACTTCACATATTCACTACTGCAATGCAACAATGATGGAAATTGCTGTAATTAGCCACTAGGGAAAGTTAAAGAAAAGGTTTTCTGGACTCCCTAATTGGGAAAGAATGATTCTAAATTTTAAGGAAAATTCAGAAGCATTTCATTGCTTTCAGGACGCTAGGAGCAAAGCACCTTTCGAAGCTGCTTCACAAAGAACGCAGTTGCTGCTTCTTCTAAAAAATTAGCAGTGAACTTGTTTCCTATCATTATGAGCCATAGTTGTGGTAGCAGGAAGATACTCGTGGGGATTATTTTGCATGCACAGAAGTTTCTTTTGCAGCTGCTGGAACTGCCAGAAGTGGTCTTGGAGTAACATAAAGGCTTTCCAGGGGTTAAACTGCAGCATTTTCACACCTCAAGAAAGCAGACTGGTTGCTTCTATGCAGTGAAGTACAGTATCTCATAGCCACAAAGGATGGCCGTCTAATCCTGGTCAAGTAGAGTCTTTTATCACCTTATTTCTATTAGAACATTGTTCAAACATAGATATATAATGGCTACTGGAGTCTTGTGACTAAACAGAATTTAAATATCACTCCTTAACATACACATTTTCTCTTGTAAGAACAATGGTTAATACAAATTAACTTTCTAATGACATTCTTGGTCTGGGAGAATAATATCAGTAGGATCCCTTTCTAACTCAACAGACTAATAGTTGGACTTTTCTTTTATCTTTGAGAAGGGAAGAAGCTATGTTGATACATATTAAAAGAAGCAGCTCTCACAGTGTTCCTTTGACTATAGCTTGGCTGCTGCCCACTCAGAAAGTAATAGGAATTACTAGGGATAAAGCAGGAAAGCCTGAAATTCTGGTTTGCCTGGCATCCAAACCAGAAATGGCCATAGGCCCAGCCACAAAAATGGCTTAATGTTTCGTGCCACTTTAGTGATGCAATACAAAGCCATTCTTTGCTTAACAATATTGTACGGCATTAATCATAGGATATGAGTTTCACAGAACATGCTAAGCCAAACACAGCACATTATAAAATAGTACAATATGTGAACCCAACCAAATATTGGTGTTGTTATATTTCTTTTCATTTTGCCACTTTGCCGTATTAATTTAGTTTTACCAAATAGGCTGCCGATTTGACTTTCTTTTTAAATTTTGTTTGGTTTTGCTCTTGTGAATAGTTTTAACATATAATTTTGTACTGTTCAACGATAAATGTATTAATTCCATGAAATGTATCATCAGTTTAATGAACCAGAAGCCATTCTGAAAACAGATAAGAATGGCACGGCAACATATTTTTAAGTGATATCATTACTGCTATGTTATATTATTAGTGTCATGGTTAAGGCATCAAGTTAGAAACTGGAACACAGGCAGAGCTAATGCCTCCTTAAGGACAAAGCCATCTGGGTGACAATCACTTCATAAGATACTTTATAAGTTTGGATGCTTTCACAGACGTATGCTCTCAGTATAACATCTATTTATGTTTCACATAAGTAGAACAATAATCACACAGTAAATATTAAAGGCAGCACATTAATATGAACTGACAGCACACCATCTCAATGTTTTCTTAAAAAAAAAACTATTTCACACATTCAGCTGAAAAGTGAATGATATGATGAGGCACTGATGTACATAACTTTAGAGAAAAATTTCCAGGATTATACATGAGAATACTTGCACATAGGCAGATAAATTCTTAGTGTGAGACAAGAAAACAAAGCTGAGACTAAGTAAAATTAACTGAACAGAATAAGTACAGCAGGGGAAGTACCTACAAGAGGAAAGATTGTTAATACCAGCTATCATGTATAATAACCTTCAGGGGATGCAAGATTATAAAACTTAATATTTGATTTTTGGAAGGACCTGGAGACAATTTACGATACTTTCAGGGTGGGTTTCCAGAACATCTGAGTCAGGGAGGACATTGTTGGAGTATAGCCTCAAGACTTTACATGGTCTAAGTCAGGGGTGTCAAACTCACAGCCCACAAGCCGGATGAGTCATGAGCTGGCCATCCCCATGCCCAGTTTAGCGAAGGGGGGAAAAAGTCACGCAACTACAATGTGATGCTGTGAGTTTGACACCCCTAGTCTAAGGCAAAATGTCTCTGCTGGGTTTTTGGTGAGTGCTGCCACCCATACCAGTGGTTTACAGCAGCTTCCATAGTCGGCCAACTGTCATTGTGCCAAAGTAAAAGTAGTAAGGATAGATTTTATATCTCTTCAATTATGTCCGAATAATACCTATGAAGCATCGCCCTAACCCTAACCACTGGGAAAGTGATTCAAATAGGCTTCTATGTCAGTGATAGCCGCAGCCTGTTGAGCAGTTCTCACAATGACCCCAGGGTTTTGTAGGAGTGTTATAATTTTTTTATTTTAATTCTGCCTTTATATTCAAAATGAATAGTCAGGGACCCTAGTACTTCACGGTGCAAAAAATAAAAAATAAATTAAAAACAAGTAAACTTTGTTAAGTGATGGGAGACAGAGCCAAAAGTATCTGGAAAACCACAGATTAATTTATAGCTTTTTTGGTTTAATTTTGTTTATTTTCACAGAGGCCTCCCAAATGTATGTTTTGGTGCACTCTGGTTATATACATAATATTCTGAAGGACTGTTTATATTTTGATATTAGAGGGTTCTAACTGGAAAATAAAGCTAAGTCATCTTAAAATCAAAGGAAGTAATGACACAAACTGTAATTCTTTATTTTGCTGTGGATCTTACTTAATAGTAGCTTTCTTTCATGGCTCTGTAGGAAAGATAGATCACTTCTTTTCAAAAAGAAAGAAGCTCCTCCCCCCCCTCCCCCCCCCGACAGTGCATTTTCATTTCATTTGTCTCTCCAAAAGATAGCCAGGCTAATCCATGAGGACTGGACTGACATTTAGCTCTCATGCTGTTGGCCGATTAGGCCGGGATCCAGCAGAGGTGAAATGTCACATAGGAATGTGGGGCTAGACAAGAAGGAAATGGTTTGGAAGGGAGCCTTCTGCGTCTGTAATGCATTACCAGCTGGCAAATGTGACAGGAAAAGAAGGAATAATAATCTGTCTAGATGGGAATGTTCTTTACTAATCACCAGTTAGCAAGATGTGATCTGTTGCTTGCCTTATTGTGCTGGTAGAAAGGGCCATGGGTGTGAGCCAGGCTACCTGAGGTCACAGTTCCTGTGATTTGCAATCTGCCTAATCCAGCATTCCTGCAGAGTAACCTCAGGGACACTTTAATGTATAGATCAGGGGTGGGGAACGATGGCTCTTTTATGACTTATGGACTTCCACTCCCAGAATTCCTGAGCCAGCCATGCTGACTCTGAAGGATTTTCCTATCATAGCCCATTTCAATCCCAAACAATACTTTGCCTCCCGGTGCAGTTATTAACGAGGCACATTTTTGAGGGCTAGTGATGATGCCATAAAAGGTGAGATGTCTGCACCTTCCCATATTTCTGGTACCCCAATTGAATCTGTGGTTGGGGTCTTTTTCCCGTCCTACCCACTCTATTGTTAGTATTGCCTAGTAAGGGAGGAAAGCAAAGAGGAAATCATTTGATTACGTGTGTGTGTGTGTGTGT
>JANHFL010010155.1:39431-62486 GCA_032468155.1 Oxyrhabdium leporinum | reverse complement strand
CCGATCTGAACTGCTTCATTATTATTTCTGCCTCATATTATTGCCAATTCACACTAAAATAACAAGACCAGGAGAAATGCGTATGACCTAACCTTTTATGTATTATGAAAGAGATAGAACAGGAAGAGGCCATTTTCCAGCAGCCATTACATTGTGTAGTAATGTATACATGAAATAGTATGTTATTAAGCTGCCATTAGAGATAAATGTATACATCATCTTCATGTAACCCATTACTTTAATAATGAAATAAACTTAAGTGACAGAGAGTAAGATTATACACCTTTCTATAAGTGAGACTATTACCTTGCTATTATAGACATAAAAACAGTGATGGGAGGTAGCTGAAGTGTTCCCCCGCCACAAGGCTTTCTTTCTGATGACATGAATTCTGTTCATGAAAATGCAGTTCAAATTCAGACAACTACTATATCTAATAGATCATTTATAGCAAAAATCAGATTAGCAGCACTAATGGAAAGAGGATCCCATTACAAAGAATATTTCAAAGAATAAAGTCATATTGTTAGAATAGAAGTAATTTATTATTAGGGTACCCCCTCAGTTGCTAGTAGTCCTTGTCTTATCATTATGTTATCCAATCATGATAAACACAGAGACAGGTTTCCCTTCATTAAAGATGATCTTGCATAGTCCCCATTATTTACTTGCGTATCAAATTACATGAGCCTTCTAACTAGAAATATCTAGCTTGGGGAGAAAAATAAAGGTAAACATTAGCATGGGTAATCTCTCTTTTAGCAAATTTAGAATTCTGTCAGATTTATTTGGCCAGTATCAACCACTAGTAATTATTACAAAGCTTTGGTAGTCCTTGTTTAAATATAAACATGTGATCCTGCTGACACTACTGAATAAGAAACATCATTGGACCTTGTATTTGTGGCTGTTGCAGCATCCTCATGGTGATGTGACCACAATTCCGGCACTTGGCAACTGACTCCTAAGTAGGATGGTTGCAGTGTCCAGAAATCACCATTTGCACCCTTCACTGCTAGCTTGCAACAAGCAAAGTCAAAGGAGTTCACAAATAGCAACATCATGTTTAAACATCATGTTTAAAGACTGCTCAGTATTCACTTAATGACAGCACCCCCCAGAACTGCTGCCATAAGTCAGCACAATCACATGACACTGTACTTTACAACTACCGTACATCGCTTAGCAATAAGGTTGCTGGTCCCAAATACCATCATTAAATTAGGACTACTTCTTGTCACTAGACCACAAACCTGACACTGTGGTGTTGATTTCTTCTTCTGATGAAAATGCAGGACCAAGATAAATTTCCTTTTAGGAAGGAAACCCCTTTTTCAGCCATGTTTGTGGGTGAACAGTATATTCTTTACTGAATAAAGCATTACAAATTTCATATCATCACAAAGTTCAAGGCATATGCCTGTTTTCTTCCTTAACTTAATAAAGAACTATCTTCCCTTCTGCTAAACGGACCAGAGACTAGAAGGCTTCATCATACTAATTCACTTTGTTCTCAGGCATCAAGTCAATAAAGTAAATACCGGTATATTTTAGCAGTTTCACTGATTTAACCTTTCTGACAGGTTTAGGAATCTGATACAGCACTCTCTGCAGCACAGAGATTGAATGCAGGTGGTAATGTATGTGGAAGGACTGGATCACATAGTGCAGTGTTAACGTTTACAGATGGAATTACCATTCCTAGATAGTTCTATAGCAGATTCCCATACTGAGTAGATGGATTTGTTTAGAGATTTATACCAATGCAATAGATTCCTTTATCCACCAGTAGCTAGTAGTAAAGAGTTAAGAGTGCTTGTCCTTTCTAGGGTATAAATAGGCTGGTTGGTTATCAGATCTCTAGTATATCTAATTTTAGGAAAACAAGGTATGACCAGCTTGTTCCAAATAATACTCCCGGTTTGGGACAGTTTTAGATAGAATGTTTTCTTGTGACCTCTGGAAATACAAAGAATGAATCCATTCATAAAACCATCTTATCTATACAAAACACATAGATTATCTCGTACTGATGATACCAACAACTATTTCCAGGTATAGAGTTGGAGGCAATCCAGGCTCAGGTATCGTATGATATGTACAGGGGCCTCAACCTGTGCAAAAGAAACTCCTGGCACATCGCTTTCAAACTGGAGAACTATGGTCCCCATGAATATTATCGTGCTATTAGCATTTCTGCCTTTTATCTTTGGAACCAGAAAAATTGTGGCATTTGTTGCTCATATTAATACTTGGAATATTTCCCATTACTGTGATCTATTGGAAGATTTCTTCCAAAATATGTGTGTTTCTATCTATTTCTATATTAAACAAGCAACAGAACATGACACACTCTTTAGTTTAGCCTCAAGGGTAACCGTTCGTTAAACTTTCCATTCACATTCATGCCTTATTCCATATATACCACTCTTACCAAATTCAAACCAGCCATCATTTGTATACTCATCCAAAACATTACAGGTAGTCCTCAATTTATAACAACTGAGCTCACAATTTATGTTGCTAAGTGAGACATTTGTTAAGTGAGGTTTGCCCCATTTTATGACTTTTCTTGCCACAACTGTTAAGTGTATCATTGCAGTGGTTAAGTTAGTAACATGATTGTTAAGTGAATCTGGCTTCCCCATTGACTTTGCCTATCAGAAGGTCACAAAAGGTGATCATGTGACCCTGGGACACTCAACCTTCATAAATGAGTTAGTTATCAAGTGTTTAGATTTTAATCACGTGACTATGGGGATACTGCAGCTGTTGTAAATGTGAAAAATAAATGAACCGTTATAAATAGAGGACTACCTGTACATAATTCAAGTCTATTGATTTTATACCTTTTCTCTAAATCAACAAATACACTTTCTTATTCACATTCATAGATTTCTCAGTGGTTTGCTGAAGAAAAATCTGACCAATGCATATTCTACATGGGATAAAATCATACTGAACTTCCCAAAAGTTGTTAATCATTTGATAAGAATTGTGGCAAACATCTTCCAAGGCATAACTAACAAACTAATTCCCCAATACAGTTTTTGCATTCACTACTTGTATTTTTTTTCTTTGCAATAGGGGTATAATTAATGGATTTTTCTAATCAGGCACAGTTGCGGACTTCACATGCATTAAATAAATCACATATAAATGAGTCCGTAAGTCACATCCATATTTTAACATTTCACCAGTTACATTACTTATACTGCAACTTTATCACTTTACTTCAACATTTTCACAGCATTTATGTCTTCCTTTCCATCTCTTTTCACAGATGTTAACATTCATTGTATTCATTTCAATCTGACTCTTCAACATATCTCTAACCACTCTCACACAAAATTCTAAAATATACTTTCCTGCATTCTCTTGATGAAGTTTCATCCCAAATTATTCTATTGCTTTCATTTTTAATTTTACTCATTCTGCTGGAGGCTGTTTGCTGAACTCTCTTCACCTATTTCCAAAACAAATATTTATCCTCTTACAATTGCTCTGCATATTCTTTGCTTTTGTTAATCTTAAAACTATTTTGTCCTTCGACATTATTCAAATCTATCCTTCTTTCTATGTATGTCTATGTGTGCATGTATGTGCATGTGCTTGTATATAAAATACAATAACTTTTTGTCATCCTTGATTTTTGAGCAACAATTCTTTTATGTGTATTTTTTCCTACCAATAGCTTTTTCAACTTCATTCCAGAAAGCAACCTTTTTTGCCCTGCCCTTTTTTCATAGTTCTCGTTAGCCTAATGCCACACACATCTGCAGCACTTTGTAATCTAAATATTTTATTTTATTTCAAACAGCTTCCACATCACGTTTTCTTACTCACACTTTCCATCATTTCTGGGGGAAATAAATATATCTTGCTAAGATTTTTATTTTCAGCTACAATGAAGTCTCAGAAAAATGCCTCTTCAATTTAAAACGTTGCTGAAAAGCACTATTTTGCCTTCAAATTCAAACCACTCTATAGGGCTCCATCTGATATGCACATCCAATTTTCACTTATGCATGTATTGATTTAAAACTCATAGCCTTGGGAACAAAGAAACATGTTGTGCAATTTCAGTTCATCTTTCTAACAATTTCCTGAATGTTTAATTTCAAGTTCACAACAATACAACACTAGAACTGTTTCAGTTACAATGGCTCTTCCAAACTTTTCCAATAAACTAGCCTTAAATAACATACAAGAAATAAAGAGAAACAACTATAATATAAAGTCTTCCTTACAGCTGTATTATGTCATGTATTTTATAAGCATATATCAGTGGATATATCTTGTAGTATCTGTTAGGTTCTTTTTCCTTCTTATTCTAACTTTTAAAAAAAGATTGAAATACGATAGAAAGCGAAGACTGAACTCAAGCATGTTCTTTTGCTTCCTAGATTGTTTCTGGTTCCTATTCCATAAGAGCCCTAGAGTTGTTAAAATGACAGGTGGTTGGATCCCTTCATTTCCTTTTGAAATGTTCACAGCTATCAAGTAAGCAAAAAAATGAAGCTTTTTTGTTATTTAATTCTTAACTGATATTTTACGACAAAATCATCCATATAATCTGTTTTAAATTTATATAACTATAATTTAAAATGTAAATAATTTAAATGTAATGGCTTGATAAGAAACCAACTTATGCTTGGTAATCCAGTATTTCTTAAACTGTGTCCCAAAGAATATGAGTATTCCCCAAACAATTTGGTATTGTTCCATGGGCACCTTCAAGGATATTACAAATATTACTATTTGTTCTTTTGACTTCATTTTCATGAAAGTTGATTTTTTTTGTACTCAGAACAAAGAGATCCAAGTATTGACAGAATGAACAATTCCTATACTGTCACTTGACGATGAAATTGTAAGTTCATATATCCTACGATGATCTATAATCTTTCAAAAATAAATATTGAAGTAGGCTAAAAAAAACTTTAAAACTTTAAAATTCATTCCAAAAATTGAAACATGCCTTTCTATGCAAGCTCATACATCCTATGTTGTATAATTTATATTTACTTCAATTTTTAAAAGAAGCAGTTATGTGTGTTGCACAAAAAACTGATTGATGTTCTATAAGCTTAACTTTGAAAAACATTAATTTAGAACAAAAAAAAAGAGTACTAACAAAAACTATTGATAGATACAGAAATTTAATCCATATTACCTACCCAATCACCATGGCTGCTGAATGTGAAAGGAACTGCATATCTGTACATTGTAAGAATGCTAGGATGAGGAGGAATGTTATTATCACTGGTAAGTGAAGTGTGTATTTTTATTATACTATATAATCTACCTTAGGTTAAAACAGAAAACAAATTCAAATACCTTCAGTATTACAGTCTTCTGATACCTTTTGAAGAACAGTCACTATTACTCCCATTTTACAATTAGGAACCTGAAGCTGCAAGATAGTGATTCTCTTAGGGCCACCATGCTCAGCCATAGACTTAACAGGGAATTGAACCCTATGCTCCAGGGTTCTGAAACAAAAATAACGTTGATAATGTGATGCTCTCTTTTTTGCTGCAAACATAAACGCTTTTTCTATTGGCATAAAATACTACCATTAAAAAAAGAAATTTTGCAAGATTCAACCAAAGAGTTACATGAATAACAAAACTATTATTACAAAAACTAATCAATTGTGTTTGTCTTAGCTTGACTTTAAATGGAAAAATCATATCAGATCAGGCAGCACAGTTAGCAAAAGATTACTGAGTCCTCAAACTAGGGGAAAAAATTAATGGAAGAGAAATGCAACACAAAGTGCATATCCTTCATAAACTACAGTATGTGAGGACATGGGTGGCGTGTGTGTATGTATGTATGTATATATAATCTCAAATATGTCTATTTCATTTATATTTCACTTTTCTTTTCAGTCATTTCTAATCAATTTACAGTCATTTAACATGAAAATGTCTATCTATTGTAAACATTTTCTCTCCAATGTACTCTTTGTATCTTTTTTCCAGTTGAACCACACTTTTGAAAAGTATTTTCGACTGGTGTATTTCTCTGCATTCTTTCCCTTAATATATAAATTCCCTCATAAACAGGTACTATTTTTTGAGTTGCAAACTACACTGCAAACTTCTAAAACAGGTGGGCTCACAGACTACTTTCATTATCTTTAAAAGAACCTGGAGGATAAATCAATCAAGATATGAAAAAACAAGCTAAAGCTGTTTCAGATCTTTTTCTGAATTTCTTTCAGTCCCCATCTCATGTGGGACCAAAAGTTGTTGTAGACTTGGTATGGTCAATATGAGCATTTGGTAGCTAGCTCTAATTCTGTGCTATTTGATCCACCGGATTATACTAGTTTCCAAGTCATTGATAGTCCACTTTCAAGAACCAATAAATTCTAGTATTATTTCTTACCAAACAATGAAATCTGAAATATAGCGTTCACTGTTAATACAGTTGATTTTAAATCTATAAATCAATCCTCTATAACAGTAGACAACAAACTGGCAAGACAGTTTATGAAAGTACAAATGTATTAAAAGCCTACATGCAAATTATGTGGAAGGAAATAAGTGAATTTAACTTACTCTGCTCGAGAAGAAAAGGTTAACAGAAAAAAATAAGAAGTGGTTGAACACAGAATATTAGCCTTTGATAGAAGTGAAGTGACAAAAGTTCTATTGAAATTTTTATAAGGATGGTTTGTAGTAAAGGATACCACTGGAATTAAAATATAAGCTCGTATGCTTACATGTTTGACTCCTGAACCTCAGGTTACAAACCAAAGATAGGATTCTAAAGTTATGTGGAAGACAGAACAGTTGACACTGGAGACAAGTGCAGAAGCAGCCTTCCTCCTATTATAGACTATTAGTAACAAATGGGTTTTTCTTCAACAATGGGTACAAGACATCTGCTCCCCTATACAATAAATAAATAGATTCCCAAGCAATTAGAGATATTTCTTACCATTTCAAACTGGATTGTTAGCATACACTGATACAAAAGGGGAAGCATTTCAAATTGTATTTAATAAATAAGCTACTTAAATCATGTCTAATCTGATAGGATTTGGAGCCAGGACCAAGTCATGACTGTGACATGTAATTGAGAAGCCTATCTTTGTTACTCTGTTGTGCATAATAAATGTGTTCATTACTGAATTTATAAAATTTATTTATAATCTCTATAACATAATTCTTAATTAATTTTAATTTCTTAATTAATTAATTTTATAAGCTGTAAACCGCCCCGAGTCTTCGGAATGGGGCGGTATATAAATGTATAAATAAATAATTAATTTTGACCTTGGATATTCAACTTTCTCTTACTGAAAGTAAATTAAAAAAAGTAACTGAACGTTAACAATGATTAAATATGAGCTGATTTCTTATTCCCTTCTTTTTGGTAAATTCTTAAACATCATGTTCCATGTTAGATTGTCTATTTTCACATTTATTTTCTTCTTTGCTTGTACATTATGCAATTTTACACCTGCATTCCAGATTTCGTTTCTGCTAAACTATGGCAAATATGAAACAGTATAACACAATAGGTTCAAAACTAGACATATTTTGTGTGCACCTCTGCTGCACTGTAATGTAAACCTAATACTGAACATACTACAAATAACAGTGCTACTATAAAGAATTAAAAACTCACTATCAATTTCTATTCTTGCAAGGACACATCAACACTCTTACAAGCCAGCATCACCACTGCATTCATATCTGCATCATATCTTCATCCCCTGCATCCATTCCACCCCCATAAAACAAAGAGGGCTCTAGTTGTACTATCCAAGTATCTTCATCTATAAAGTACATATTCAGCAGTTTTATGTTTTAAATAGTCATCCAATCCACCAAACCCCACAAAGTTCATAACAGATTGTGAACTCACCCTGCTATTGAAATTTACATTATGACATTGTCAGTGAGGTTACCACTTTCATTACAAATTACCTGTTGCTAAGAAATGCTACTATTCAAGAAGCAGCAATTATTAGATATTAATAAGGAACATTCAATTTATTATTTCAGTAGGAAACAGTGGTTGATAAAAATGATATTTCTGGGAAATTTTGTGTCAAGGATATTTATTGGTGGCTAGCAGCTGTACTTAAAACTCATAGCACTCTTCATGTTTGAAAATAAGGTATGTTCCTCATGACAATCATTTCATGTATTATGGCAGATTGGCTCAAAAGAAGATTACTAAACCAAGACTTCGGTTTGACATCGTGGCAGGATCAGATGCGAGGAGCAGATCTCCGCAAACCCACAACAAATCCTCCTCGTTGGAGGGGCCCCTGTAGGGGTGACAAATAAAGGACGGGCACCCTGCAGGTCGCGGAGTACGGTGGCTCTCCAGCTGGACCCAGGGATTCCCTTCTATCTAATGACAATGAGGAGAGGCAGCCATTATGGCTGCCGTGAAGCTCGGGCAGCCGAAGAAACAAAGAAAGTGCTGGAATATTGTAGAAGAACAGTGATTGGAACTGGATGAGGTGATTCTTTTTTTACCTAGAACTTAACCCCAAAGAAAATAAACCCTGGAAAAGAGACTCTTTGAAATACTTGTCAAAGTGGTGATTAATTACAGAGGGAAAAATTATAGACCCAGGGGAAAAAAGAACTAAAGGAAGAATGAAAAATCCTTAAAATATAGAAAGATTGGATCTCCAAATTTCATTGGAAATATTTTAGTAAGGAATTTTAAAATGCTGGAACTACATGTTTGAATATTGACTATTTGTAAAAAACGGAAATAAAGATTGATCATTTGTGCAACGTTGAAATCTAAGCTGAAGGCATCATCTACTGTTGAATGAAATATTTACTAAACTGCTACAACCTATAAAAATATAGAACTGGATCTACATAACATCTGGAGGTCTGCTGTCTTAATTACTGTGCTATATTTTTACTTTATGGCTATTGGAAGTTTAATTGTGAGATTATGAAAGACATTTAAAGCAAGTGATTTTCAAATACTATGACTGAACTCACAGAATGGATTTAAGGAGATATTTAGAAATCTTCCTGGATCACTAAAAGGAACTAATCAACTAATTGTGGGATAAAAAGTATTATAACTATTGCACCTCCCTGAGGAGCAACAGCAGGACTGAACACATGGTTCTTTGGGGCAGTGGCAGACTCCTGACAGGCTATTGAACAATATTTGGACCTATTAGAAGACAAGATGTTGCAACAAAGTGCGGGATGACTGAATTTCAAAAAGAAATAGTGTTGATGCTTCAATATTGATGATACATTGACAAAGAATCACAGGGAGATAAAAGACTTATTACAGGACATTCTGGGAAAATCAGAAAATGTTCAACAAAGGACAACGAATAAAGATCAGAAAACACAGGAAACACAGGAAACAGAGGAAATAACAGAATGACCAGAAGAAAAAACAGACCAGATAAAGCAACAAGGAGAACAAGAAAAGAAAGATAAGACAATAAAGATTTATGAACCAAATCAGGGACAATATAGATTAAGAGACCAAAAAATGGGAATGGATAAAAAGAAAGACATTTTTAAAAAGAAGATAGGGGCTTGGGCAGGACCCCCCCTCCCCCCAGGGAGATGAGAGCAAAAGATAGTAGAGATGGAAGAAATATTTGGGTTAAATAGGAAAGATGTAGACAGAGACAAAGACCCAAGGGAGGAGTTTGGGAGGCAAACCGAAAAACGAATAAGAATTGGAATACTATTGCGGGCAAGAGATGATGGTTAGAAAGGGAATGTTGTTTAATGTAAGATTGGTATTATTGAAAGCTAGAACAGAAGTAGAAATAAGATTAAGAGGGAATATTATTATTTAATATACTAAAAGTAATAGTTAGATTTAAAGATTAGATGTTGGAAGATTGTACCATTATGAATGTCTAAATAATATTGTGATTATTATTAGAATGGCATACCAAAACACTTAATAACTAAACAATAAGGAACATATTATAATACAAATATGTATAACACCACAATTACATAAGTATGATTAATGTAATAAATATTATTAATATTTAGAGGTAGAAACAAGATTAAGGGGGAATATTATTATACATATTTTATATAACATACTAAAAGTAATAACTAGACATAAAGATTAGAAGTTGAAATATGGTAATATTATGTACGTTTAAACAATATTGTGATTGTTATTAGAATGGCGCATAAAAATATTGAACAACAATGAAGGAACACATTTAGATATAAATATGTATAATAGCACTATAACTACATAAGTATGATTAATGTAACAAACATTATTAATATTACTATTATTTTTTATATTTAATGTATGATGCCCAGACACCTCACTGTTCATGTAATGTATATTTAAAAAAAAATAAAATAAAAAAGGAAGATTACTAAACTGTTTTATATCTAATTCTTTCCTTCAAATAAAAGCCTTATAAAATCAATCACATACATTGCCTTCTATGAAGAGTCATTAACTCAAATATATCATTACTTGGATGATAAAAATGTGGATTGGCTTTCACTGCAGGGATGAGTAGCAAATTAATAATCTCAGTCAAAAAAAATATGTATTATGAAAGCTAAGAAAGATGACAAAAAAATTATTTCACTGTGGCATTTCTCACTTGAGGCATAAATGACCACGCTCGAATTTATTTTGAACCCAGGTTTTTTTTAAATGGCACTGGTACTCAGAAAGCTGGAAGGAAAGAGAAAAAGAGGACAACTAAAGGCAAAGCGAATGGACTCAGTTAAGTGGCAAGTGATTCATTGGAAGACCTGAGAGATCAAGTTAGGGATAGAGCGTGGATACAGTCATTAACAATCAACAACAATCAACAATCAATATAATCCCCCAAAAATCTACACTACTATATTATTGGAAGTAATTTTCCTACAAAGGCCAGCTGAAATATTTTAAACGAATATACATTTCCCTCCCACAAACATATGTATCCATTATTTTCTATTCTTTGCTTAAATGATGCAGCAAGCTTTTTACATAGATTGTCAAGTTTTTCCAATTCAAGTTGAAGGCTTTGTAAAAATTGCTTCAGATTAAAAACATTGTATTAATGCATATTTTCAAAAATGCCATTAAGCCACATTATATGGAATAATACATATGCAAATAAACATATAGTAGTCCTCCACCAAATGAAGTCAATCCATTCTGAAAAAAAGCCTCATTGTATATATGCTTTCCTGAAAACTATTTTTAGTCTCTATTGGAACTATAATATTAATCAAGGTAATTAAATTGGTATATGGCACATCAAAAGCAGAAATAGCACCCTCATTAAAAGAAATCATGTTATTTACAAACAACATCTTATCTTTTGTATTGCTTCTCTGCACTCAACTAGTACAGAGTAGGAGTCTTTGGTTTCTAGAGAAAAGAAATAATTAAGGATTTTTAAAATAGCACAAGCAGAGAGCAGTTGTGTCATTCATGGCTACTGATGTCATACGTAACTTGATAGTCACGCACCTCACACTACTATATCAGCCCTGCATGTTTAGTTGGGTAAAAGGAATATATTCTGAAATTTTCAAATGCAAGAAAAGCAACAGAAGCAATTTCATCTTGAAAAGAGACCTGTGAATCTTGTTCAACACTACATTTATCATGTGGGGAAAAAAATCATCTGAATCTGGAATGAATTATGTAATGCTTCACACAGCCAATTCATATTGCTTCTCAGAGGATGGTCACATCTCTGAAGAGTGAGATCTAAAATATAATGAAATAAAAGCTGAATACGTGTATTTAGACTCACAAGTATCAAATTATCAATCAGTCTTATCTTCACAGCTATGCTAATATCTTTTTCATAAAAGTTCAGAAATTTTCTTCAAAAACAATGAGGTATCCCAATTAAAAATTCAGCCAAAGGAGAAATTCAAAAAAGTGCATGCTACTATATTTCATGACTTTTTAAAATATTTGGATAATATACACCTCTGCCTAGATTATCAGTGAATTCATACACTGTGATCAGGGAGAAGATAGCACTCCATAAATATTTTTGTTTTAACTAACAGCCTGCAAATATAATCTGTGTTTGGACAGATCACCATTTGTAGAATCAAGGCTACTCATTAAGCAATCTACAAATACAATAAATTGAAAACAGTTAGGATTGATATTTCTGTTTGGGTATGGTCAACACTTCAACAAATTTTTGGAGTAGGAAGCCATAATAAAATTAATTCATAATACATAACATTTTTCTTTATATAATTTTTACTGTCTCTGATACTCACAAATATTTCTGAATCACAGAATAATGTAAAGAAGTTCAGCTGATAAGAATCTTTATACCATCATAGTTAAACTAATCTGATTGGTTGAAGCATTATAACAAACAGTAATTTGCACCAATCAAAGAGTAACACCAGTCAGTAATGATAGACTCAGCAAGTAGTCTCTTTTATATCTCAGCAATTAAAATTGTCTATTTTAGCAAACATCACACTGAATTTCTAGCTTTTACAGTTAAAAACATCACTTCCTGTTAATTTTCTACTATTATTAATTTCAATCAATCCATTTTATTTCTCATTTCAGTATTTTCTAAACAAAATAAGAACGGGCAAACAATACTTAAATATAATACTGAGAGAGGATGTGATTTTTGTAACACTGCATTTTTCATAAACCTCTATATCTCTTCATTTCAACAGTATGTTCATAGAAAGATCTGCTAATTGCACTTACAAACTTTTGATTGTCACCACTTAGAAATTGGGTTGATGATTAAAAACTATTATTCTTGATCTAATCTTTCATTTCCTGTATCTCATTAAAAGTTCATAAAATTGAATATCACTAAAATATTAAAATATGACATAGTACTGTATAATTCTCAACTACTAGTCTGTACATTTGATTGCCAATAGTCAGACATGACTGGATTTGGAGTATAGAAAGTTGATAGTGTCCAGATGATAGATGCTATAGTCCCATGTTTTTGTGCTATATATTCTGGCTTTGGTTTTCTATTTTCAATTAATTTATTTGGATCCAACTTTTCTAAAATGCAAATTAGGCTTTCCTTTAATGTGTAATTTTTCCTATACTATAAATACAGTATTAAGCAACATAAAAGAAATCAGTAATGTAAAACTAAATATACCTGACAAATTATGTATTTACTTCTGATTTTTTAAAAGGTCATAAACCAGGTTTCTAAGTATACTTTTTCAAACTTGTAAGACTATTAAAATCACAATAGATTTAAACAATTTTAAGAAATCAAATAAAAATTATATCAGATTATTATATACAAAAATAATTCCTAATTCAATTACAAGGCAAGGTGAATAGATAAATCTTCAGAGTCCATCCAATAATAAAAGGTAAAGGTCAACTGAATAAAATTCTGTAAGTAGATGAGTCTTTGGGCTGCTTTGCATAGTGCAGAGAAATTATAATGGATTATTAAAAAAAATGTATTTTTCACTTTAGAATGAGATAACATCCAGAATGACATAAGCAAGCATTTGTACCCTCCATTTCCTGGGTTAGAAAATCACAATGACATTGATCTAAAGGATAAAATAGGTACAACAATATATTCTAGTGCAGTAGTTTTCAACTTTTTGTATAAATGCCACCAGCCCAAGATATTGGGTTCCACTATGACAGAGCCAAAAGTCCACTTTTTCCTATGTTTACCAATTTTTTAGGCATTCTATGATTATTTTTATCATTTATAGTAAATTTAAAGATTTGTTTAAACTTTTCATACTTTACTATGGTTTTCACCTGGACTACTTTTGTCCCAGCTATGGCACATGAATGGATCGCTGGAGTACCACTACTTCATGAACTGACAAGGAAGGTGTTATTTAAATATATTATTGCATACAAACTTATAGTGAACCAGTCAAATTCTGCATTTCATTTTTAAGATTATGATTCTTTTGTAACCCAAATGTATATTAGTACATTTATCAATAAAACAAGTTCAATTGTTTCAGCATAAAGAGCTCTGGTTATTAATTAAAATATCAGAAAATGCGGGTAGTAAACAATTACATCTTTGAGATATGATACTTGTTCTCCTCTAGAACAGCTGACCCTTTCAAGCAACACATTCTATTCCTTAAAAAGTACAGAACAGTGCAGTAATTCATATCAAAAGAATTACCAAATAACTGTTATTTATCCTAAAAGCTGTGCAGAAAAGTACAGCTTGTTCTCAACCAGTGCAAACTAACTTGTTCCATAGCAGTATCAACTTAGGGCTTGACAGCAGAAACAAAGCACAATATATTCAACACAATGTTATCTAGGATGGTTTAATAAGACAGATCACTGGCCTGTTTTGCTAACTTGAGATATTGATGTGTGAACCGGGCAGGACATACTGGGTACCCGTCCAAATGCTACAACTACACTACCTCCTGAGGAGTAATTCACTCAATTCCATAACAGGGATGGGATTTCAAGGTAAAGCCCTACCTACACCCAAGTTGGCTCTACTTTCTGGAACAAGGACACGCATCTCTGCCTGGCCAGCTAAGCACCAAAAGCGGAGCCTACTTCATTTATTCCTTTTTTTAACGCCAAATCCTCTCTTGTCTTTCAAACTCATCTCCGGAAGCTTCCGAAAAGAGGGCAATTTGAGAAGAAGCCTGGTGACTTGGCACTGGCTGTCACTTCTCAAATCAAGCCCTGCTCCCCAATCCCAGATTTAAAGAGGATTGTGGAGAAAAGCTCTAAATATAGCCTCGAGCATTACTTCTACTATTGCTTTTACGGCGTCAACGGCTCCCTTCTCTCCCTCCCTCTCTTCCTTCCTTCCTTCCTTCCTTCCTTCCTCCCCACCCGGGCTGGCTGCAACCCGCACGGCCGCACAGATCTCCGTTGCCTCCACCGGGTGCTTACTGTCTCTTTCCCCCTCCGCGACTCTCCCTTCGCCCCGAGCCTGATGGCGGCGGCGGCGATGCGCTTTAGTAATGAACTCTTTCGGACCCGGGAACCAAGCAGGCAGACCCTGGAGGGAGACTGGCAAGGCACGGTCAAAACCCGGGGCCAGCAAGGAGAGAGCGCAGCCCAGAATCCGGAGCGGCGAGTCCTCTTCCCAAACCCAATTCGGGGTCGCGCTCTCTCTCCCGTCTGCCTCACCGTTTCTCGCCCCGAGACGCCGGGCGGGCATCGAGCGGGACCAGCTGCCGCCCCCAAGCTGCCTCCGTGTGCCCCGCCGCGCCACGCGCGAGTTGGCCCGCTTTCCTCGCCTTACCTATCCGGTAGTCCCCGTCTTGCCCGATCTCGGAGAGAAGCCTCCCCCACATGGTGCTGGTAACCGCAACCGCCTCCGCTGCCGCGGGGAAAGTGAGGGGGCGACGGCAAGGCGGAGCGGAGCGGAGCGAGGGGGGGGGGCGCGCCTCCCGCCGCGCGACGCCGGAGGACGCGCGGCCTGGACGTTGGGAGAAGAAGGCTGGTCACTGCTGGGCGTTTGCTCCTCCTGCGGCCGGAGCTGCCTTTCGCGCTTCGCAGCCCGCCTTCGGCCTGAGGCAAACTGCGGCCATGGTTGCTTTGCTCCCAGGCCAGCCCCAGCAGCAGCAGCAGCAGCAGCGAGGACAAAACTCCCTTTCTTTCGCTGCGGCGGCGCTTCTCTGCTCTTTTCGCCGCCTCCCCCCTTGCTTGGTGCCGGGCGGAGATAGAGGCGGGAACTCAGCAGATGCTGCTGCTGCTGCTGCTGCTGCTCCTCCGAAGAGGAAGGGCAAAGAGCTGAGACAGCGGGATGCGCGGAGAGAGGGGTGTCGTGGCAGGCGAGTCACGCCGCCTCTTGTCTGGAGAAACGGGGGAAGGAAGACGAGAGGCGCTGCTGCGAAGGGTTAAGGGCCGGTTAGCAATCCTGAATTGGAGAGGAATGCCGACCGAAAGTGCCCCTTGCAGAGGAGCCAAAGCCATTTAGCTCGTTCCGGCATTGGGGAGAAATAATACTCAAAAAACCCCCAAACAATTGCTAAGGGAGATTTTCGGCAATAACTTTTCCACGACACGAGCAGCGTATCAATAATGGAATTGCTATTGAAAGAAGAAACCTCCGCGGATGCTTTTTGCGTGATAAAGAGAGCTTTGTGAAATGCTAATCGTATAGCTAGGCAAGTTTAATCACGTTAGAATAACAGCCCCAAAAAGTTGATGGAGAACGTTTCATTCAGGTGAACCGTTGAATTCCGCCAAGTCCTATAACTATCTGTTTTATACCATCAAAGGATGTGGCTCCGGGTGGAATCAATGATGTTGAAATTAGAGTGGAAAACTGGGACACCAGTGGCTTCCCACTTAGAAAAGTTTCCACACAAGATTTATGTAGTAACATCTGCCAGAATGACGAGAAAAAAGCAGAACTAACGTGCAGTTTTGTCTTGTTTATTTTTGTCTCAGAGAGGCTACATTCATACCGTAATATATATCCGTCTCAGAAAACATGATATGTCCTGATTTTAGTGGAACCTGCCCAGAGACAAGCATGATCTGTTATTTGTCCATAAAATGCATACAGACAGGTATGTTTCCCCCCTCAAAAAAGGTTGGCAAAAATCTTAATCATTTGCATTTGTAGAATAGAATAGAATAGAATTCTTTATTGGCCAAGTGTGATTGGACACACAAGGAATTTGTTTTGGGTACATAAGCTCTCAGTGTACATAAAAAATATACATTCAAGTATAATATGCAGTATTAGAGTAACCCCCTCCCCCCCTCCCAAAAAAAACACCCTGATTAAAAACACATTTACAATATTCAGCTTTGCATTTTAACCCCTCTACCATTCTGTTGGATACATTTTTTCTACGAAAGCCTATTTGTTGTAGATCAGTGTTTCTAAATTTTTTGTTTTTGGAAAACCTTCCCACTTTTAAAAATTATGGAGGACTGTGGTGATTTGCTTAACAACCACAGCAAAAGTCATAAAATTGGGTGTGACCTCCTTAACAACCAGATCACTTAGCAATGGAATTTACTGTCCCAATTGTGGTTGCAACTTGTGGACTTACAATTGTTCATTTAATGACTATTTGAAGTTACAACGGCACTGAAAAAAAAGTGACTTTTTTTCACACGACTCTTGCAGCATCGCTAGGGTCATGTTATCAGAATTCAGACACTTGGCAACTGACTCACATTTATGATGGTTGCAGTGTCCTGGGGTGATACAATCAACTTTTGTAACCTGACAAGCAAAGTCAATGGGAACCCAGATTCACTTAACATTCATGCTGCTAACTTAACAACTGCAGTGATTCACTTAAAAACTGGCAAGATTATAAAACACTTTCTCATTTAGCATGTCTCACTTAGTAACAAAAATGTTGGACTCAGTTGTGGTTGTAAGTCGAGGGCTACCTGTATAACATCTTTGACTGGATGGACAGAATTTGGATCTAAATATAATAGAACTCTTGTATCTCTGCAAACAATTATATCAGAAAAAGACAACTCTAACAGGGTCAGGTAGCGCTAAATAATTGGATTAGAGACTTGGCACTATCAGATGCAGTACCAGAAGATAATTTTTAACAAATATGCGGGTTTAAATATTGATCTAGAGTGATTTAGCAGGAATCTTGCCATTCTCATTTTAAATAAACATGTCAGATCACACTCCAATTATTCCAGGGATGTGGAAATAGACAATTCAAAGGTGAAAATGTCTAACTTCTCACTTGTTCATAGCATGAAAGAAATTCTGTGAAGTCTTTAGCTTAGTCAGCAATTTTCCAATTGTAAAATAACATTTGGAGGAGTAATAATATGGCTCACATCTTAGCCTTTCTCATTTGCTTTTTCATATGTACTACTCATACTTTATATACTCCATATGATATATGACATTGGAAGCAAACACTTTAATAGGATTTTTGTAGCTGGCTTTTGTTCAATTTCATATGTTAGATGTATAGGAAACTATCTTAAAAATTTCAAACTTGGCTGATTGGACCAGGATTCTACTCCATTAGTAGCCAAAAAGATGCTTAAACTAAGTACGTATAGAGGCAGGATGTGCAAAAGTGCCTCAGAGCTTCCAATTCCAATATATACTTTGGCAGAGTTCATACAATGCAGTAATAATATGTTTTTTTTCAGATTTTGGTTCAATATGATGTGTGAAACCACCTGTGTCCACCAATCTATTGTTCAACAAACTCCTAAAAACAAGATTATTGCTTCATATGATTTTCAGATTAACTGTAATCTTCCTGTCTAATCTAGCTGCCACAAAACTATAAGTAAAATGGAAAGGTCTCCATATAGGCCAATATCAGGTAGAAGAGAAAACAGCAAAAATTCCCTTTTTGTCATCACAGATATAATTTTAATAAATCACAACATACTGTTCCCTGATTCATTAACTGTTTGTCTAACTAGAAGATTTTCAGATGAAATCTGGCTTTTGCTTTTTGGCGATTAACAGCATCAAATCCACAAGTCCTTCCTTTTACTTAATTTTAGTAACTTGAACAATCAATAAATATTTATAATATAATACAGGTATTCTTTAGCTTTCTGAAATATCCTGAGCAATGGTTTCTATCTTTCCTAGCATCTAGAAATCTATGCATCCAGAACATTTATTATGCATTTATTAACAGTATCAGATAATTTTCCTTTAGCATTTATATAAAAATTGAGCATGAATGCTGCAAAAATATGATGCATCCTTATAATATCAGAGGATTGTTGTTGTGGGGAAAAGGAAGGAGTATTAGATATGTTTGCCGCCTTTATTTGTTTATAAAAATAATAAAGGCAGAATATAAATAAAATAATAACAAAAGGTAGCCTAGAGGAAAAATGTCTGAATCTTGTATACTAACAACTGCATATTTATTTTCTGATAAACATAGATAAGCCATAGTTGATATTTTGTTACTGCAATATGTGATAATCATAGTTTGGGAAGAGACTCATAGTATAAGATAGTTCTGGTAAATACTTAATGTAAGATAAATTATTTATAGAATATTCTGTAAGCATTAAAATTCAGAATCAAAGTGACTCTTAAGGTATTTATGAAATAGAAATATATATAGAGATTATCTACTTAACAAATATATCAATATACAATATTTGTTGCATTATTACTGAGAACTGCAGTGGCAATCCAAACCTATACATGTTCATAAGGTTGCAGTTTTAGAAACATAAATATATTATTGATAATACAACAATAAATGCAATAGGATAATCACATCTAAATCCCATGGCATTGCTTGATGTATTTGTGACAGATAATTGTTGAATTGTTTCAATTGCAATTCAATTTAAGATTGATTTAGTTAGATACAAAGTTTCAATGAGGCCTTACTTCTGAGTAGATTCAGGTGTCCTTGACTTACAACCACAGTTGAGCCCAACACTTCAATCACTTGCCATGGCAGTTGTTAAGTGCGTCACTGCAATTGTTAAATTAGTAATATAGTTGTTCAGTGAATCTGGCTTCCCAATTGTCTTTGCTTGTCAGAAGGTCGCAAAAAATGATTACATGACCCTGGGACATTGCAACTGTCATAAATACATGCCAGTTGCCATGCATCTGAATGTTCATCATGTGACTATGGCAATATTGGTGTCATCATATGTGTGAAAAATGGTCTTAAATCGCTTTTTTTAGTGCCGTTGTAACTTTGAACAGTGACTAAACAAATGATTGTAAGTCGAAGACTACCTGTATACATATTAGGACCGCGTGACTCCTCTGAATATTGCATTTGCTGCTTGCTTGAAAAAAGAATGTCTTGCTTTCTGTGGAAGAAGAAAAGAGTACATGATGTTCCAGCCTAGGGATGATAAATTCTGCTAGTTAGTTTAGGATGCAATGTTGCCATATAATCTGAGAAGAATATTCATTAAGACAGAGTGCCTGCCCCTAAAACTGCGCAAATGACCTTATACGACAAAAATTGCAACAGCGAACTGAAAGGTGACATGAGAACAGACCATTTAGGTCGTGAAATAAAATTGCAAGGCAGTTTTGTGTTGTTTTATGGCAACCTTCTGAGAACATCTTTAAAATTTGATTTGATTTGTAGGCTACCGGTATATATCCCACTGGATATTTTTTTTCATTAGAAGTTCTCTACAAGATCTCCTCTTTCTTTTTTAAAACGTTGTGATCGGATGTATCTGCAGCCTAAATGTCCTTGCTTTTAATGCCAGGTCGAATGCTGATAAAACACTGATTATCCTTGGTGTAATGCCGAAAGTGCTGACGTGACATATATTGCAGAGACCTGGCTCAGAGGAGTCAATCACTTTCAGTTGTGTCTGCTGCTCTATGATACAGCAGCCTAGGGCTGGGTGTGTATCTGTGCATTGTGTGTGTGTCTATAGAAACTTCATCTCAGTAATAGAATAACTGTGTGCCAATGTTGAATGTCTGCTGCTGCATTTGAGGAGCTGAAATAGTGGAAGAATACTTTACTACACAGCATAACTCTGCACAATAGGCTCTTTTCCTGATCTAATTGAAATGATCTCTGATGTATCCTAGACTTCTTTTTGGAGGGAATTTTGGTGTTCTTTCTGGGGCTAGATCTTTCAATTCTTCTTCTGTGAACATTTTGTATTATAACTCAACAATGATCTGCTATGATTCTGGATTTTGTTCTTTCCAGAATTGGTACATTTGCTTCAAATATCCTCTTCTTGTTGGGCTTGAGGTGTAATAACAGATCATTGTTTCTTTGTAAGGGCATTTTTTCTTCCAGTAATTTTTCACCTGCTGGCCTTTGTTATTCAGCTAGCAATCCTGAGTTCTGTAGCCCATTTTTCACCAAATGTCCAGGAACTCCAACACCTAGTAATGTGGGTAATGACTAAATGGGTATGGGTTTCTCTTAATTTATCTCACCATATTTTTTGATGGGAGAGACACTCTTTGCCTGACTCCTCTGATGAGATCTGTCAGTATGATTGAATCTCTGGCATAGCTTTCAACTTCCTCAGAGCACCCAAACCCCAAAAGAGCATCAAAGTAGGATCCAGCCTGGGTCAGTCACTGGCACCAGAGGTTTTGTTTTCTGAGCTTTTTGACTTGTGCTGGAGCCCATCTTAAAGCAGCGCTTCTATTTCAGGTGGCATTTTTCAATACAGCTTCAGATTGTCCATTTAAAGGAGGTAGAATAGTCTGGCAGATGTTTTTGATGTTTGATAGCCATGGCCTGAGTTATTCAGTGTTGTTGACAGAGGAATCAGTGCAATGACAAACAGGAGCAATAATGAGTCTCCTTGGAAGATTCCTCTCTTGATATTAACCTCTCCCAATCTATCACCATTGACCAGCAACTGTGTCTTCCATTGTGCCATCGGTCTTGGACAGAGGTTTTGCTGTTTCTATTGACTGCTGTTATTTCTAGGCACTTGATTATCCAATCATGTGGCATGGAATCAAATGCCTTCTTGTAATCAATCCACGCTGCATTCAAGTTGGTCTTGCTTTTCTTGCAGTTTCCCAAAATCATCTTGTCAGGAGTTGAACTTTTGTTCCTCTGCTGTAGGGCAATTTTCTTTCTGCGCGGGTGGAAAGAGCAGAAATGGGTCAGGATTTCATGTCTGCTACAGTAAATATGGATCCCAATTGTCATCTGGCATAAACATGCAGCACAGCACATGATGGATTTGATATTCTGTTTGGCTGGGGATTTTATGCTCTGAAAGTAGAGAAATTTTCTATAATGCCCATTGTTATGGAGTATTCATTGATCATTCATTGTTTCCCACCACCACCTTGCTGTCCTGCTCCCCTGGATCAAAAAGAAAAACCTTGTCTAATGTAGGGATACTCTGTTCCTTCCCATTCACCCAGCAGCCAAACTACTATGGACAGAAATCTATTGATCTTCTGGAAGACCTATCCCTAACACTACCCCTGCTGGCAGCCTCTTACTTATGCTAAATTCATCCAGTTTCTTACCACCTTTGAAAAATAGGAATTGATGACACTTTGCTTGCCAGCAGGTGACACTGGGAAAGATGGCAAATGAAGCCAAGGAAATTCATTAATCATCCTTAAACTGTCTTGTAGGAAAGTTGCAAGGACATAAACATTTGCAATTTCATTACTAAGACAAATCAGACTTTAGCCATGAGGCAGCACAAATTTATGTTATATTTTTCTGATGACTCATAGAGTGGAGAAATGCCAATTAACAGCTGCAAGGAAGAGCCTTACTCCAGAAAACACTTAAGTATTCCAGATTGGTAAAGAGAGTAATATTCAGTCTATTTTGAATGGCATGGTTCTTTGTTAATGAATCAGATTGCAATCTAGAAATCTTTCACATCTGGATGACTGTATGGAATCTGTGCTAAAATGTGTGCTTAGTTAGCTAAGGCTGATAAATCTGCTCCATACCCCTTAGGATATAAAAATTGTAAACTGGTTTAGTTATACCCAGACTGAAAAGCAGTAGTACCATGTATTCCACTCCCTTTAACAAATCTTTAGGTATTATTTTGATCTCAACTTAGATGAAACAATATTTTTAATACTAATCTGTGGAATCATTAAATCAAATTACATAGGAAGTTATTTGTTCCAAGATTTTGTTTGGTTATAGAATATTTTAATGTGTATTTATCTAGATGTTTAGATTCTTTTGTACTGTTTTCTATTTTAAATGTAGCTGCCTAGAATCACTATTAGTTGAACAGATTCTAAATTTAATAAATAAAAAAAATCAACAAGCAAGTAACTGTGATATCTTGTTTAGTAAAAGCAATTGACCTTCTTTATTATTCTGGCATTATGTGTGGCAAATTATGTTTGTATTTTAGTAACTAACTTTGTCATCTTGGCTGTTTATTCTAAAATATTGCTTTTATGATAATGCAGTATTTAAATTTATTTACATAATTTAGATCCCCCCCAACTCCAGGTGGTTTGTACACATACAAGCATTATCTCTGTCTATCTGTCTGTCTGTCTCCATCATCTATCATCTATGTATGTATGTGTGTATCTACAGTGTCTATCTATCTATCTATCTATCTATCTATCTATCTATCTATCTATCTATCTATCTATCTATCTATCTATCTATC